>JAFVLL020043481.1:0-15926 GCA_021397915.2 Tor tambroides
AGAAGTGCATTAAAATCATTAGCAAATCTATCAGAGGGGCAACACACATGAATGTTAAAGTCACCACAAATTAAGATATTGTCAAACTTTGGCATGAACTCTGACAAAAACTCTGAAAAATCATTAAAGAAGTCCTTGTTTAATTTGGGCGGCCGGTAGATTATTGCACATAAAATAGGACAGGGCAACATATGCTGTCATTTCAAGCATGTGTGTATCTGAGGAAAATGAATGTATGAAGGCATGTGTAGACTGGTCACATGCTTGTGTTTTGTTGATGTCCGTGTGCATTGGCGTGTATGTATGTTTATGTATGCGGTTGACGCAAGCGACAGCATACATACAGTAACCATACATTTGCACCTGTGTCCATGTGTCCAGTCTTTGACGTGCCCGATCATATCCTGCATTGGTCTATCTTCAGCTCCTGTTTCACACAGATTTAGAAGATGCAAAGGCAGCACTTCTGGCGTTTGCTTTGACGGCCTTGTGTCTTGTTTGGCTTTGAGTATATAGTATGAGAGAGGTGTCTTTGCCTCATTGAGTCAGTGTGTTTTATGACTGCATTATGGCTGTTTTACTGAATGGCCCAACACAACTAGTAAAGGACTGAACGTTCTGCATTGATGCGCCGTTTGTTTAGCTCTGACAGACTCTGATTTAGACTCGCATACAGCACAATAAACTCTTTCTTATTCCTGCAGCTTGCCGCCCAGGTGCTTGATGATCTTGATGATGAGGACATTGGATTCGGCCTGGTGGATTCAAAGAAAGACCGAGCTGTTGCTAAGAAGCTGGGTAATATGAATGCATCTCAGATCCATTATCTTACATTTTCAGCCTGCAATACAATTCTTACCTTCACTTTCCGACAGCCATCAGTCTGTTGAAGTACACGCTGCTGGTGAACAGCAAACGTAAATGAATGCTTTGTATAACAGAAACTGGATTTTTCTGTTATTGTATTTCCATCATAGCTTTACAACATTTATTAATACGCTATTTAAATGAAAAGTTGCATCTGTTAATATTATTTAATGGACCAGAGCTGACATGAATTAGCAATGAACAGCTGTATTTTTATTAACTAATATTAACAAAGATTACTAAATACTTTAACAGATGTCTTGCACACTTTATTTTAAGGTGTCCTTGTTACACGTTACATGTATTTACTATTATACTAACAAAAAATTATGCATAATTACTTGCAAGTAACCCTAAACCTAATCCGAACCCTAACCATATAGTAAGTACATGTGGTTAATTAATATTACTCAGTATAATTACACTGTAACAAGGACACCTTAAAATAAAGTGTAACCAAAAAAAAGGCTTTGAAATGATTTCCACTTAGAAATTGCTAGTAAATTTACAAAGAAACAGCAAGAAACACATCTTTATTTATATCTTTAAAAAAAATCATTTTTTACCATGTAGCTTTGTTTGAGGAATAGACTGATATAAGATGTTGATCGTGGAGTGATCTATTGCTTTATGCACTTTGCATAAGTTTGCATTGTTCTTGTTCTGTGTTTTTTTGTTACTAGAACCACATTATTATCCTTAAAACATCGTCTTCTGATTTTAAGAGTAGAGTTGGGATTATGCTTGGTTGATAAAAATCCATCAAATTCCTCTGAAAGGTTCAGACGCTGTTTTTGTCAGGTCTGCTGGAGGTGGACAGCATCTACATCTTTGCAGATGACGAGATCATCGAATATGATGGAGAGCTGGCGGCCGACACGCTGCTGGAGTTCCTCTATGATGTGAGTGATTATCATCTTTACCGATCACACATCACTGATCGCTGACTGAGCGCTTCTTCTCTCAGGTGATCGAGGAGCCTGTGGAGATCATCAGTAATGACCGAGAGCTCAAAGGCTTCCATAACATCGAGGAGGACATTAAACTGATGGGCTACTTCAAGAGCGCAAAATCTTCACGTTAGTATGCCATTACACCTCAACTTCTTTAATTCATTCTTATGACTCGTATACTTGTAACAAGCAGCTTCCATCATGTCATTGTTGTTATTTCTCAGACTTCGTTGAGTATGATGATGCAGCTGAAGAATTTCATCCCTTCATCAAGTTCTTTGCCACATTTGAGCCAAAGGTAGGCGCTTTCACACATTTCATTCATTCAATCACAAAGAGACATGTGACTAATAAATGATGATAATAAATAGGCTTATAGAGCAAGTAAAAATCAAATTCATTTTTATTTGAATTGATTTTGAACTTATAAGTACAGCATATTTTGAACTATACAGCTTGGGACGTTAAGGGTTCATGAACTTTTTTTTTTTTTGTACTGTTCTCTGATGTCCACTTATAATGTTATCAAAACATAATTATTTAATAGTCTATTTTCTGTCCTATTTTTAACCCCCTCATCAGAGCGCTCTGTTTGAACAGGCGTGGAGGATTGTAGACTTGGAAGTAAATGCCCACTGCTATGACTGGCTAACAGTTGTGTTTGACAGTGTACATTCCTCGTAGATAAACACTGCTGTGTATAACGCATAAATAACTTAATAGGAAGCTTAAGGAAGGGACCTGTCTAGATTCTAAGGGAGCAAAATGATTCAGAGTAGTAGAAATACTTTCATCATAGACATTAAGAATGTCTTCAGCACTGGTAAAACTGCAGCAGAAAATGACAGACGATCAACCAACTTCCACGCATGATAAACAATCAAGGATTTAGCAACCGGTTTTGAAATGTAAAAATCACAAGAAAATAAGTTTGTGATCAGAGATACCTATGTCAGAGCCTTTAAAGACAGTAATGTTGACACCAGTAGAGCAAACCAAATCCAGTGTATGGCCATGTACATGAGTTGGAAAATCAGTATGTTGCTGCAGATTAAAACAATTAAGGACAGACATGAACTCATGAGCATGAACAGTATCAGTATCAACATGAATATTGAAATCCCCTAGCGATAGCATAGCTGTAGATTGGGCAGAAGCAATTGTCAGCAATTCACATAAATCTGACAGAAATTGCAAGTTCGTTTTAGGAGGACGTTACACCAGTATTATAAGCAGTGGAGAGTTTTTTTAGTGAAGGACAGCTCAATATGAAGACTCTGGCGATAGACCACCGCCAGGCCCCCTCCCCTGCCTTCAATTCGGGGCTTAGTCAGAGTACTGAAACCAGGAGGAGGAAGCAGATTAAGTTCAACAAAGTCATTAGATGCTTGCCAGCTTTCTGTGAGCATATCACAGTTATTGTCAAAGATGAAGTCCCGAAGAAACGTTCCTTTCCCAGATAAAGACCGAGTGTTGAGTAGGGCAAAATTACCACATTGCTGCACATTCTTTGTTGAGTTCAGTGTCATCTCTGGTCTTTTCTAGTGGCCTTAGCGACAACAAACAACCTCTGCGATGTATATACGTAGAGGATGACTTCCATGTGCTTAGTGTATGAGACTAGATAGAGGGGATAGAAGTATAGGCGAAGAGCAGATAGTGTTCAGTAGTCGTTTTGGTGAATGATGAATGTAGCGGGGCCGACGAGCAATTCCAATTGTTTCACACAGTCCATATGTGACCCTGGACCACAAAACCAGTCATAAGTGTCAATTTTTCAAAATTGAGATTTGTAAATCATCTGAAGGTGAATAAATACGTTTTCCATTGATGTATGGTTTGTTAGGATCGGACAATATTTGGCCGAGATCTGGAAATCTGGAATCTGAGGGTGCAAAAAAATCTAAATATTGAGAAAATCGCCTTTAAAGTTGTCCAATTGAAGTTCTCAGCCATGCATATTACTAATCAAAAATTAAGTTTTGATATATTTACAGTAAGAAATTTACAAAACATCTTCATGGAACATGATCTTTACTTAATATCCTAATGATTTTTGACATAAAAGAAAAATCAATAATTTTGACCCATAAAATGTATTTTTGGTTATTGCTAAGAATATACCCCAGCGACTTAAGACTGGTTTTGTGGTCCAGGGTCACATATGTGGCGGGATCCAGCTGGGAGAATCAGTTCAAATGACACAACTGCGCCGATGTGTAACAAAATTCCATTCGAATGAAAAACAGCAAGGATAGCAGAAAAACACAGGAGGCCATCAGTCTCACAGCCAAACAGGGTTTATTTGAGAAAAAATATTCCATACATGACTCGAAGCACAACACTCACAACAACGATACACAGAACACACAACACTGGCCCAGTTAGTCAGGCTAGACAGTGGTATATAGGGCACAGCACGGCGAGAAGGTGGATACCCGGTAGTGCCCAGAACGAACCCACAGTGTTAGATCCGGGCCGAGGGCTCGTGAAGCACCATGAAGTGTGGCTGCGTAGCATCACGTTAGCCAAACCCAAGACAGACGATAGACAATACCAGGCACAACCAATCAATGAGAAAGTGAAGACTCACTCACCAACACTGTCAAGCGGTACAAACACACCATCAGTCCGGGGAGAGGGCTCGCGGGGGTGTGAGGTGTGCGACAAGTTAACATCCAACAGACGACAGTTCGAAACAGTATGAAACTTTGATTATAAATCCAGTCCGGGGTCAATGAGTGAAGACGGAACTGTTCACAAAAAACAAAAAGTAGACGAACCAAGCAATTTCACGACAAAAAACAGACAAAGAAAGAACAAAGAAAAAAGAAAAGCAAAGCGAAATTCGAAGGCGAAGATCTCCCTTTAAAGGCAGATATGTCATAAGCTTTTATATGTTTTACTCTACATATTACAGTTTTTTTTTAGACACTGAAATTAAAAGTAACACACAGTTAGTGAAACCTTATACTTAAGGAGCAAAACCTCAGTCCAGATCTGCAGAACTCTAAGCACATTCTCAGCTTCACACTTTTTGCAAAACACTAAACACACTTCTCTACATTAGACACAGAAATCTAACATGATGTCACGTCTTTGCCATTTCAAGACACTGCTTTCCAAAATACTACACCTATATACCAATTGATCAAACACAGCCATCAAGTGTGCAGATGCTTAGGAGCTTAACTGTAAACTCAACAATCAGGTGCAAGCACTATAAAAAGGCAACAGGTGAGTTCATGTGTCTTCAACAAAAACGGAACGCAACGTTGCAGTAAGAGGGAGAGGGAGAAACATCATTGGCCACAGAACTATTTCGAATGTCCCGGGCCATCACAGTGTATGTTGCAATCAACTTTTGCACATCAAGGAATGCCCTTACAACACCGCCCACATATTCACCTTTTTAGACAGACTACACAATATCGTAGAAGCAGAAGACCAAATGGATGCAGAGCAGATGAGATTACACCAATTTGCTCTGGTCCAAAACTGGTTTCATGATCATCCACAATTTTCACTCCCATACCTCCCACCATGCTCTCTCTTGCCATCCCTTTTTTTAATTTTTTTTATTTTTTGCGATGGCGGTGGAAGGGTTTTAGTTGTCAGGATATCCCTCACTCAAGCCACTGAGGAGGCCTGTGACCTAACTGATGCAGCATCTGTGTAAGGATGGATTCGCCATTCAAGGAGATGCTTCCCTCGCTGTGTCCCTCGCTGCGTTACAGTTTTTTACAATTGCTTACACACTAAAATTAAAAATAGCACACAATTAGTGAAACCTGACACCCAAAGAGCAAAACTTCAGCCCAAATCTGCACAACTATAAGCACATTCTCAGCCTCACAGTTTTTGCAAAACATTACACACGTTGTTTTGCAAGACACTAAACACACTTCTCTACATTAGACACAGAAATCTAACATGTTGTCACTTCTTTGCCATTTTAAGGCACTGCTTTCCAAAATACTACACATATGAACCAACTGATCAAACACGGCCGTCAGGTGTGCAGACACTTAGCTGCTTAACTGTAAACTCAACAATCAGGTGTAAGCACTATAAAAAGGCAACAGGTGAATTTTTATCTTCAACAAAAATGAAAGGCAGTGTTGCTGTAAGAGGAAGAAGGATAAGGAGAAACATCTTTGGCCACAGAGCTCTTTTGAACGTCCCGGGTCAACGCGGTGGTAACATCACAATATATGCTGCAATCACGCAGAATGGGGTCCTCCACCAGCATGCCAAAATAGCTCCTTACAACACCGACCGCATACTCACATTTTTAGACAGACTAGGTATTAGACTAATGCAACCAGAAACTGGTTCCATTATTCCAGTACCTCCCACAACACTCTCCCTTCCTTTCCTTTTTCCCTTCCACATGGCAGTGGAAGGTTTATGACCTCCGACCCTATGTTCATTCAAGCTATGGAGGAGGCCTGTGACCTAATAAATGCAGAGTCTGGGCAAGGATGAAGTCGCCATTCGAGGAGATTCTTCCCTTGCTGTTTTGCGAGGGAGGACATTGCCTGTGATGTGGACGAAGTGGCCATATCCAGCTACATGAAGAGATGATATAAGATTTTTATTTTGTTTGTTTTTTTTTAGTTTATGTACTATATTGTATTTAGAATATGTTCTGATTTTCAGCCTAATTGCAATGATGTACTGAAGGATTTTACAATGTGGTGAGAAATAAATACTTTCATCAGTGTGCAACACTTGTCTCGTGTATTGTGCTTGGTCAATTCATGTTCTTTAACAATATCTCAAAAAAAAAAAAAAAAATCAAACCCAGACTGTATAATTAGAAAGGTAGAAATGTTACAAGTGTTTAAGATTGAGCACAGCAGTGTGTAAGTGGTTCAAACAGAATCCGACTGTATGAATCATGTGTGTATCATACGGTACTGAAACTGGGTTTTGTTAAATTATTGTAAAGTTTTGAATGAAGTGTTTCATTTTGCAAAAGATCTGAGATGTTCTGCTACCTGTGTGTGTAGATGTGTGAACTGTGTGTAGTGTTTTGATAAAATGAGCCTTGTTTTTAAAATTGTGCCTAAGTAATCGTAAAAATCTGTAACCCATCCAAGTGCATGCACACAGTAGTGAACACACACCTGGAGCAGTGGGCAACCAATGCTGCGGCGCCCGGGGAGCAGTTGGGGGTTCGGTGCCTTGCTCAAGGGTCTCACCTCAGTCGTGGTATTGAGGGTGGAAGAGAGCGCTGGTTATTCACTTCCCCCACCTACAATCCCTGCCAGACCTGAGACTCGAACCCACGACCTTTGGGTTACAAATCCAACTCTCTATCCATTAGGCCGTGACTGCCCCCCAAAGTGCGACAAAGTGCGACAAAGTGCTACGGCCAGATGCAGCTAGGCGAAGAGGTGATGTTTAGGGATTTTTTGTTTTGTTTATTTTTTTTTTTTTTCATGCTTTTTTTTTTCCTTTCACAATTTTTTTGTTGTTGTTTATGTACTATATTCCATTTACAATATGTTCTGATTTTCAGTGCAATATGCAACATTTGGAAATGCACGGATGTAATGACTGATTTTACAATGTGGAGAGAAATAAATATTTTCATCAGTGTACAGTACTGGTCTTGTGTGTTGTGTTTGGTCAATCGTACTTTACTCTAACAATATTTCTGAAAAAAATCAAACCCAGACTACAGAATACAGTATATCATTAGAAAAGTAGAAATGTTACAAATGAACCATGTGTGTGCCATATGGTACCAAAATTGGGTTTTGTTAAATCATTGTAAAGTTTTGAACGAAGTGCTTCATTTTGCAAAAGATCTGAGGTGTTCTGCTACTTGTGTGTGTGTGTGTGTGTGTGTGTGTGTGTGTGTGTGTGTGTGGATGTGTGAATTGTGTGTTGTGTTTTGACAAAAAGAGCCTTGTTTTTAAAATAGTGCTTAAGCAATCGTAAAAAAAAAAACTGTAGAGTGCCCACAAGACAGTCTGACTCTATACACATACAACTTACAGTTAGCTAGGAAAAAATAGGTTTATTGTATGATTTTAAATCATCAGAAGCCTTTAAAACCTAGAATCCTTCAATAATCTTTGTATTCATTGTGTCTGGTCTACGTTATCATTGTGTTCTATTACTATCACATTGTTGCTATACCATTCATGTCCACTAGGTGGTATCACATATTCAATTAATTTAAGTGTGCATAAAAAAAAAAAAGTTGAGTAAAGTAAATTTTGATATTACAGCTGGTGTGTGCCTGTTTATTATTTAATCTTATCCTAATATTATGCATATTATCTCAGTTATTTCTGAATGTTCTCAGATCGCTAAGAAATTAAATCTGAAGATGAACGAAGTGGATTTTTACGAGCCCTTCATGAACAAACCCGTCACTATTCCCGGCAAACCCTACATGGAGGACGATATCGTCCGATTCATCGAGGAGCACAGCAGGTGAACTCTGATCAGTGCTGAACCAGCTAAATGAAAATACAATAGAAAATCACGTTTTGCCAAAAGCCCTCTCAGAAGGATGCTTAAATAAAATCTGCAGTTCTGTTATTTTTTTCTTATTTTAGGCCAACTCTAAGAAAACTGGAGCCTCACAGCATGTATGAGATCTGGGTAAGACAAACTCAATTCATTATCCAAAACTAAAGCTATAAGGAATTGTGGATAGTCGTCATGACTGTTACTAACTTTATGATTTATGCCTGTTTTAGGACGATGATATTAACGGACAGCACATTGTGGCCTTTGCTGAGGAGTCTGACCCTGGTAAACACTGATTTGAGTTTAAGAGCGTTTGAGGGATTTCATGACTGTCCTTGACTCCAAATGATTGGTTGCTGACTTTTACCAGATGGTTATGAATTCCTGGAGATCGTGAAGGAAGTGGCTCAAGAAAACACAGAGAATCCAGAATTAAGCATCATCTGGATCGATCCTGACGACTTCCCACTGGTATGACAAACCTCTATAATACTCAATAAGCTTTACTTTGATTATTCCAAGAACATGTTTTTCCAAGAACAATGTATCCTTAAATAAGATGTCTTGGAGTAGTTTTGGTTTAAAATGTGTTTTTTTTTTTTTTTCCTGTAGGATCTAAACAGAGCTAGATTGCAATGCATTTTTCCATTTGCCATCTGTGCTGTTGTTGATATAGTGGATATATATTTTCATGATTCCTAAAACCAATTTAATAACATACATACTACATTATATCACATGTACAACACATCATATGCTCAGCAGGTGCTTCAACATAGGACTCACGTCTGTTTGACTCTGCTGCCCTCTACAGGAGATAGCTGACCACTGAATGAGTTTAAAGAGTGTGCAGAGCACATAAAAATCACCAAGGAATTTTAAAAATCAGATTTTTTTTTTTGGGGTTCCCAAAAGTTCTGACAATCTTTATTGAAATTTAACTGAGTAGCATAATTAAAAAGAAAAGAAAAAATCTTATGACAATTTTAAAAACACTTTGCTGCAGTAAGATATTATATAGCTTTTTGCTAAGATTATTGTTGCTGTTGTTTTTACTTTGAGTGGATGCTCATTTACATCTCACACTGAACTTCTGCATGAGGCTTTGACCCCTCTGTGTCCCCTCAGATGGTGCCATACTGGGAGAAGACCTTTGGCATCGACCTCTCGTCCCCTCAGATCGGCGTGGTGGATGTTGAGGATGTGAGCACATCATTTATCTTTAATGCCACATGTACAACTCCAGCTCCAGGGGCTTTCACAGCAATGTCATAGAAGAACTATTTTTGGTTCCCCAAAGAACAAAGAACAATTCTTAAAACAAATGATCTTTACTATTAAGGTTGAATGCTTGTTGGCAAATCAGTGTCTTATGAGCGAGTAGTTGATTCATTCATTCAGCTGATTTGTTCAAAACGGTGATTCATTCAGAAACTAAACAATTGACTGTGATCATGAATGGGACACTGAATCTCTGAGTCAATTCGTTCAAAACTCCAGATTCGTTCAGTAACATAACACCGCTGTGTGTTGCTCCTAGAAGCAAAACTTTGTTTTTTTTGGAATTACGTTTGTTGGAGAAAAAAAGACCAAATACTGACAAAATTATGTCTAAAATGTCACTTAATATTAACTTTTTTTTGTTTATTGTTTTATTGAACAATACAGACATTTGCAATAATGTTGATATTCTGTAAATATTGTTTAAATATATGTGACCATGGACTACTAAACCAGTCAATTTTTTGAAATTGAAATTTATACATCATCTGAAAGCTGAATAAATATGGACAATATTTGGCTGAGATACAACTATTTCAAAATCTGGAATCTAAGGGTGCAAAAAAAAAAAAAAAAAATCAAAATACTGAGAATATTGCCTTTAAAGTTGTCCAAATGAAGTTCTTAGCAAAGCATATTACTAATCAAAAATTAAGTTTTGATATATTTATGGTAGGAAATTTACAAAATATGATTTTTGGCATAAAAGAAAAATCTATCATTTCGACCCATACAATGTGCAATGTATTTAAATGCTACTTAAGACTGGTTTTGTGGTCCAGGGTCACACATGCAAAATATTTATAAATATAAAAAATAACTCATGACTAAGTGTTTATAAATATGGAAAAAAGGGAAAAAAACTAATTTTGGCATTTTTGCCTCAAAAAGCTTTTTTTTTTGTTATTTTAGGACACTTGTGTGCCGTCATGAGACTCTGATCAGTGGTGGCTTGTGCTTTTATCTGCTGATGTTGATTGATTTAATAATGATTTAATTACAGTTGTTATAAGGTAATAGTCAAGTCATGCAGTTCAAGTCCAAGTCGAGTCTTGAGTCATTTCTTTCACTCAGTCATGTAACTCGAGTCTCCCGTGTCTGAAAGTATCTTCATGTACTTCGTAAGCACAACTTATTTTCTGCTGGACAGAGGTTTTTGATGTTTGTGATTATTTTAAGTGTGTTTGTCCAACATGATCTCATGGCAATTTGGTGGCTAATTCCTCTGAATTTGGGGTTGGTCTTGTGTGTGTGATTGTCAGGCTGACAGTGTGTGGATGGAGATGGATGATGAAGAGGACATGCCCACCGCTGACGAGCTCGACACCTGGATCGAAGACGTGATGTCTGGAAGAATCAACCCTGATGATCAAACTGACTACAACCATGATGATGATGATGAGGAGGACGACGAGGAGGACGATGATAATGATGATGATGATGATGAGGATGATAATGACGAGGATGATAATGATGAAGATGATGATGAGGATAATGATGATGTTGATGATGATGAATAAATGATCTCAGGCATACACTCATGTTTAAGAACTCATCAGTCTCACATCTTCACAAACTGAGCTGTTCTGTCATTGCCGTCTGGACGACGAGAGAAACATCATGTCTTGTCTTGTTGTTTAAATTCACTCATTCTTCAGGAAAATAAACATCATAATTGCAGTGTGTTATCTGCCAATGAAAAACATCCATGTGTGGTGTCTGTTAAACAATAGCAAAGTCTTGTAATATCAACTATTTTGATATTTTTATTGACTTTTAGAGCAGAATAAATGATGCTCACTGGAAAGTCTTAAAAGTAAAAATGTATTATTTTTTTGATTCAACATAAATGCAACAAGATGAGATGGGAAAAAAAAAAATCTTCAACTCTGTGTCATATTTGTGCGTTTGTTTACTCAAGACTGCATGTGCAGTTTCGCTTTCTTGTAGACGGCTTCAGTGAATCTGTGGTTCGCTTCAGTTCCTCAACAGAATCTCACAATAGACAACAAATATTGAAACAGTTTATAAGTTCTGAGTTCCACAATATAAACAACTCAATCTAACATGGCAACATTAAGAGCATAACATTTGAAATAACTATTGATACATATCGTTTCCAAGCCTATACTCAAAAAATGATTTTACAATAGGTTTATCATTCAAACACAATTACATTTTGTTAAACTGACTTGAAACAGATATGCTTAGGTTCAACTAAATGTTTACATTTTGAAAGAACACAATTCAATTAAGTAGGTCAAAATAACATTTGATGCTTTTCAATTTACTTAAATCAAGTTAACCCAACACAATTATTTTCAACCACTTAATCTATTTGAGTTGAGATACATAAATGATTTTAGTTGTGTTAAAGTAGAATTATAGAAACTAGAAACAGGATTTCTGCTTCCCATCATGCTTTGCACGGGGCTAGATAGGGAGAGTAAATGTTGAAACAAAATGTTATTTTCTGCATATTTTATCAAGATGATAAAATGCAGATACTCCTTGCTGTTTCGTGCTCTTTTAATGTTTGTATTTCTAATATTTTCTTATGTGTTTTGGGGGTGTTACCATTGTGGTAAAGTGTACAGCATGTGCTGTGGTTAAGGACCTGTTAACAAGAATTTAAGTTGCTTTATTACAAAAAAACAACTAAGTGGGGCATGTCATGGTTGTAACAGAACCATTTTCTGGCAATTCCTTACATTTAAAACTCCTTACAATAATCTGTAAATAATCTTCCGGATTTATCTCAATTGCTCAGCATATCAAATAGCTCAAAACAACTTGATGATACAAACTATGGACTCTCTCTTTTCTAGCACTTTAGATACGGTTGCTCCTTGACGCTTAAGGAAGATTAAGGAAAAGAGTCCAACACCGTGGTATAATGAGCACACTCACACCCTAAAGAGAGCAGCCCAGAAAATGGAGTGCAGCTGGAAGAAAACAAAACTAGAGGTATTTTGTATTGCTTGGCAGGAAAATACTCTCTCCTACAGAAAAGTCTTAAAAACTGCTAGATCTGTTTACTTTACGTCCCTTTTAGAAGAAAACAAAAACAAACCAAAGGATTTATTCAATACAGTGGCTAAATTAACAAAAAATATAACATCAGCAAGTGCAGACATTACCCAGCAGCACAGTAGTTCTGACTTTATGAACTACTTTACTTCCAAGATCAAAACTATTAGAGATAACTCACTATTAACTCGTCATTGTCATTAGGATATGCAATCTAAGAATTCTATATTTAATATTTTCTTCCTTGTTTCTTTTGTCTCTTGTTACTACCTTCCACACAATAGGGCTTTTCACACTTGAAATTGTTAACCCTGGGTCATCCTAAACCCCGGATAAACGGAATCCTGGGTTATCTGTAATCACGTTTCACACTGCTCATACTATACCTGGGGTTAACTGTTAATCCTGGGTATTCATTAACAGTCGTTTCACACTGTACATTCCTAAACCCCGGGTAAACGTTCTTATTTGCGGTGTCACCGTCACTGATTGAACGAACAGCAGGCAACCTGTTTACTGTCTTTTAATAACTGTCTTGCCAGTTATTTAAAAAAAAAAAAAAAAAAAAGTAGCCGCGTAGGTCTTTAGCCGTTTTAAGCCTCATGAAACGCCCAAAGGCAAGAAAACAAAGACTAAAATACAAAAGAAAGAAAACACGGAGCAAAGTATGTTTAAATTTATTGGAATTTATTTTACGTGAATAATACCGTCTTCTCGTTCACACGCTTTCCATCTTTTGACATTTACTTTTCTTCTCACCGGCTGCTGTTTACACAACGCGCGTTTCCTGCGTTCCGCGTTGTTACTGACGTGACATGAGCCTCGCTGCTCATTTTCTGATTGGCTGTCTGTTGCCAAGCGTCCAGCAGCAACAAACAAACACCGCTCCGTTTCACACTGAACAAACTTAGCACCACAATGCGGGGTTAACACCGCAAATGCACCGGGTAAAAAGCGGTGCTAACACTGCATTCAAATTGCAGGTGTAAAACGTGTCTTTACCCGGGGTTAAAAGCGATGTTTAGAACAACGATAACCCGGGGTTAAGTGCAGTGTGAAAAGCCCTACTGTATCTCAAGGGAGTGTTGAATCTGCTGAGGTTTACATGCATCAGTGAAACTGCTACCTCAGAGGCACCTCCTTCCATTTTCGTTCAAGTTTTATTTTCTTGTAATTGTTGGACTACGCAATCAGTGACTCTATTGGAACTTAGCCACAAAGCTAGATTTTTTTTGTTTTGTTTTGTTTGTTTTTTGTGACTTTGGTGGATTGTTGAAAATATGAATGTGAATCAAAGAATGTATTTGAACTTGAACCAAAGTGCTAAGTTTTCTGTTTGATTCCACCTTGCTTGTTGGAAACATCACTGTGAACTGAGATTGCATTTAAACTGGAACCAGAATGCAAAGTTTTTTCTGTTTTTCTGTTGTTGTTTTTTTTATTATTATTATTATTTTTTGTTAAATACAACTTTGAAACTATGAACCTGAACTTACTTTGTGTGGGAATTTCATTTAAATTATTTGTGTAACAGGTGGCTTAAAGAGCTACTCTGGGTAAAACAGTTATATTTGACAAGCCTGAGCTTGTCTGGCGCCCAAACTAATCAGATTAGACTGTTAAATTTGTTAAATTAGATTTTTAATATTTAATATTCTCTCCTTAAATCTGGTAGAATTTTTTTCAGCGCCCGAACAGGGACTTGAAAAACTTTTTGTGCATGTGAACATTTATTTTTGTGAATTTTGTGTTGGGAGAATTATTGAGACCTTATGGTAAAGTGTATGTGGTAAACTCTGTCATTTGTATTGTGTAGGAAATAACATTTCTGAAATTTAGTTGGTTAGCTGCAAGGTAACAATTAAGATAATTGAAGTGTGACTTGGTATTTGAATACATGTGGGGACAGAAATTGTGAATTGGTGTTTGTGGGTGAAACTGAACACTAATACAATATTGTATCTTGCTGCTTTTTATTTGTTTTCCCACAGCTACTGACACAATTACATTTACATAACATTACACACCTTACACATTGAACTTGCAACACACACTACAAACATGGCCACTACCCCTCCTTCACCTTCGATGTCTGTGGAAATTGACCCCCCCCCCGGTTCCCACCTTTCACTTCATCCCAACTCAGTTCAGCAGTCCCCATCCCAGATCTCAGGTGAACTTTGCCTCCACACCACCAGGTAGCACTACTTCATTCCAGCCAGAACCTATGCAACTTTGTGCATCCACATCCACTGTAATTACACCACCTTCCTCTGTGTCACAGCGTCGCCTGCCTGGTCACCTCCCAACTCCTGGAAAAGAAATACATCATCTTGCGTCACAAGTTCAAGGTAACTGGGAAACACTGATGGATTTCATTAAAAAAAAACAAGAGAAAGCAATTTGTGAACTTACCCAAGAGGTGAAAGCAATTTCTTCCCAGCACTGTGACCAAGTTTCCCACCTTGGGAAATATGATCAAAAAAGGATCTCTGGTGGCCATTTTGAAAGCTGTCTAAAAACTTTCACCAAAAGAGGAGCCCCTTAAATGTGCATTTTTTAGATGTTTAAGCCTTTATTTTGGGGAAGTTTCACTCATTATTGTAAAATTAAGAGATTAATGTTCAGATGTTTGCATATTATAACCTGGAACTTGGATGTGGGAAATAATTACATTAGATCCAAAAGATAGTTTTAGCAATATAGCGCAGATGCTACAGAACACAGTTAGCTGACTGTATATGATTGTGTGCTACGCTAACATATTACCTCATAGGCATTACTGGCTTGTACTTTTACATCCATAATAATATAAATTGACAGTTTATTGCTGGTCTGTGGTTTTACACTGCTGTAATTTTTAAGGATTTCATATTATTTTAAGGTTAGTTTAAAGGGTGCACTACTATGAAAATCACACCGCTTCAGTGTGACATCAATAAGAAAAAGTATAATTTCATAGATATTGTTAATAATAGTTGCTCATATTAAAATATGTATGAACGTAATACATGACCTAGACTATTTATTTAGCAAAATCCTGTCATTTTAATAAATATTACATGAAATTTATTAAAAATTGTTGCTGCTCCAATTAAGCTCAGTGTGCTTTCTTTAAGCTCTTCCACACTGAATGTCTATGTAAATACATCATAAACAGACTTTAAATATTAACTGATGATTGTCACTTTAAGTTAAAGGCAGGGTAAGCAGTTTCTGGAAGCCAATATTGATATTTGAAATCACCAAAACAAACACGCCCCTACCCCAAAAGGGTCTCGCCCCTATTTTGATAGATCCGCC
>JAFVLL020043481.1:16026-80135 GCA_021397915.2 Tor tambroides
CTCTAAAGCTGCACTTGAACTCAGTGTAGTTTCAAATCAGGATTTCAAATCTTTGTAATCACAAAGTTGTACACATAATGACATGTCTTAAGTCGCCATGGGGAACAACTGGGAATTTTATCTAGAGTAGGTTTGTTTCACAAATATAAAAAATAGAAGTTCTCAAATTAATTTAAGAAACTGTTAGTGGGAATAACTTGTATTTATATATTTCTGGCATCCAAAAGTGTTGTTGCAGATCACAGCAGTGATTCCTGCACTGAACTGCACGAAAAAAACAAACCTACAGACCAATTCACAAACATATGACTCTTAACAATTGTGAATCGGTTCATTGAATGAATTGTTCAAAAGACTCACAAACTAAGGACTTACCAGTTTAAATAAGTTTGTTAAATCCTCAACTAAACAAACTCATAAATCCATCACAGTACCTAGTGAATCAACATCACTTACTGAACTGCAACTTACTCCAATATGGCCATTAGGCTGCTATTACTTGCTATGCCAAGAAAAAAGCAAAAACATTTTTTTTCCTCATTATGTATTTGATTTTTTATATGTTTACTTCACATTCATGTATTTGTGCATGTTTATCTTCATTTTATAGCTTAAAGCAGTCACACTCAGGCAATGAAATTGATGAGCAGACAATATAATACTATGACAAAGAAAGTAAAAACACTAACTTAAAATAGAACAAATGCATTTTTTCCTCATGTTTTACTAATGTTTTCAGTGAGCCCCAGGCCCTGTAATTTTAAGCATCAGCCCTGTGACTGCATAAACATGAATAAATTAATGTTTTTCTTTTATTTGTCTGTACTCAAGACAAAGCTATTGAACAAACACTGCACTGCAGACTCTGATCTGAAGTTTATGAATAATTCTGAACTAGACATAAATGTAGAGTTGTCTTCTATTATGTATGGTTTCCTTGTGAATACAATATGGTTTAAGTTCATATCTATAAAAATAAATCTCACTAATGAATTTACTGAAACGTCACCTCTGTTCCAAAACCTGTTGAGCTGCTTCACTGCCTACATAGGAAGCTGTCTTCATGAATCCATAGTAATTGAAATAGGACCCCTTAGTGATTGATCTGAAAGACTCTACATAACCATGAACTCTATACAAACTGCACTCACGCTCCTTAAAGGAAGCGAAGACTCAACTCACAACTGAATTCAATACAGGCAAGAGGAACTTTACTAAGCATAAAAACACAGCATGAACAATATAAAGGGAAAAATTCAGTTTTACATTATTTAAATGATTTTGATTGCATATTATCTACCTCCTTACAGTCTTTTACGAGTTAAGAGCATAAAAGAGATAAGAGAATGCCTCTATTTCAAGTTTCTAACATTACAGCATGATGTTATGAAGCAGTATTTTACCATTTCTTTTGGTTTTGTGCAATAAAACTTGTTGGTTTGAATGAAGTCCAGATGAAGTAGGGATGAAGAAACATTTACAAATAAGATCATTCAATAAAAACTCTTCATTCCTTATTATCACTTTGTCTCCAGCTTCTTGCTATTTCAGAACTCTACTGACGGTTTTGGATATCAGACAATCTGACAGGATCTGGTAAAAAGACTGTATCCAATATTCCTGGTGTAGAGATTTGATCTAAAATTTTTGGTCAGCAGGATGTCAGCACGACCTAACAATACTTTGGAACAGGCTTGTTGTTGGAAGCATGCCTGTGATACCTCAAAATGCTGCCTTCAAAAGCAGCTAACTATAGGTTATTGACAGAGCTAATCAGAACTAGCATGTTTTGTGGTGATGCATTGTGAAGAGTGGGCTTGCATCTGCTGAATCATTCTCATCTTGTCTGTTAAGGGCAAAGAGAGTGCAATTTTTCCAGCCTTTAGTGAAAATGTTGAACATATCTCCCCAGTGGAGGTCCGCTGGGATGAGAGGAAATTACAGAAGCCTTACCCTACTTTTCTACATGCATGTTATCGCTCACCTGCACAAACAGGAAATGAGGCATGCCGAAGATACAACTTCCATTATGGCGTCACAGATGAGCGTTCATGTGGAGACAGGGACGCTCACATACTTGACTCATCCTCACCATAAAAAAAAAAAAAAACTCACACTTCCTGTTTTCATCAGCATAATTGCCATGGAATTCTGATAACCTGCCATAGAGCATGATGGGATTAATTAGAGCGAAACAGAGACTCGTTTGTTACTGTTACACTTTCATTTTCCTGCTCATTTACCTCCATTCACCCTCTCAAAGTCAGCGCAGTCGTCGAAGACTGG
The DNA here is from genome assembly GCA_021397915.2 of Tor tambroides. NCBI lineage: Eukaryota > Metazoa > Chordata > Actinopteri > Cypriniformes > Cyprinidae > Tor > Tor tambroides. Next base: position 18,313 of record JAFVLL020043481.1, read on the forward strand.
CACTCTGTCAAACAACAACACTCCATCACTCAGACTAGGAATGAACCTGAAGGTCCAGGGAGAGACAGAAAGGATTTATGCACTAAGCTCATGTTCAACCACAGCCAAATCTACTGGGAATCGTAGAGTAAAGGCCAGTGTTTCATGTACAAAACACTTCTGGGATTCTCCTGAATAATGATCGCAGAGCTTGAGAAAGTCTGAGTAGAGTCAAGCTTTAGTTTTCAGGTCTAGTGGAAGTTGTTTCTGCCATTTTGGCCTAAAGTATTCTCAACTTTCCTTTTCCTCAAGCCTCCCTAATGGCGTCTGAGTGCAACAAATCATCATTAATTGGTTACAAGCCTCAGAGTTGGTAAACAACCTTCATGCAGGCTAAATATTCATCTGCCTCTCATTCGCTTCGCATTTAGGGAAAAGTGTAAAGAATGCGTCTGTCAAAGGACCCTGCAGGAGAGAAAGAGGCTCCATTTCCAGCCTCCACCTGAAGGCTGTTATGAACAGTAGGCATCCAAATAAGGCAGCATCTAAGATAGTTTTGCATCTGAACTTTGTGGATAAAGCATTTGAAGAATGCTTTATGCCAAAGCTATTATAAATACATGAACATAGGCATCAATGCAAGGACATTCAGTACTGAAAATCTTCTACAAAACAGCCCGAATAAAATGTTTGTGTGCTATTTATTTGTGTGTATATAGAGGCTAATACACTGTGACAACAAATGCCAACAAACACCAAATTCCAACAAATGTTAACCATGTAGATAATTGTTGGGTAAGTGAACATGAGACTTGTGTTTATCAATATTCTACACCCAAAAGCCAACTTTAAAATGATTGAAGTGTTGTTATTTGTTTGGCCAGTTTGAGTCAGTATTGAGTTAGTTGTTAGCTAAAGCAATAGGTTAGCGTGAGAATCTGTTGAAAAGAATGGTAAAGACTCTCAGTAAACAATAGTTTGCCAAGTCCCTCATAAAATTTGAGGACGTTTTTATATAGAAAATAATCTGGTGTTGGAAAGCTACAACTGTATCTTGTCAAGCTATAAGTTACTCATTAAAGTAGTTAAACTACCATCAAGATATCCTTTTGAAAATACACAACAAAATAGCTAGCTTAGTTACGAAGAAAGCATTAAACAGCATTTGACCAGCAGCATTTAACTACATATTTTAGGTATTAGTATTTTGTATTAATTTTTTGTGGTAAATATTTATACTTATAGTAACATTATTTTGTATTCTCTGCAGGGACTCAAAATCTATGAATCATTTTTTGAATTGGCTTATTTCACATGAATCAATTCACTAAAATGCTTCATATTAAAGAGAGTGGATATCTTAGACGTGCACATTTATTTAGTCTGTTTTCATAAAATGTTACAGAAATAGTAATGCATCTGCATCTACCCTTCTGGAAAACACATTGTAGTCAGTCAAACAGAAGTTCTCAGCTCTGGCCCTCGAGATCCTCTTTCCAGCAGAGTTTAGTTCCAACCTTGATCAAACTCACCTGCCTGTAACTTTGTAGCAATCCTGAAGATTAGCTTGTTAAGAAATGTTTGATTAAGGTTTGAGCGAAATTCTGCAGTAAAAGTGGACCTCGAGGGCCATAGCTGAGAACACCTTGCCTAAAATTTCCCAGGTCTCACAAACTTGCAGGTTTGAAAGGGTTTTTGGCACTTTTTAGCTTGTCAGTCCAAGAAACCAGCTGGCCACGTAGGTAAACCGGTTAAAACAACTTTACACCAGCTGAGCTAGTAGCATTGCTACTTTTAGCTAGTTACTAGCCAGTATAGAATTGGACTGGAGGTAGTGTGTTTACTCAACACGTTGCAGCAACCATACTGAATCACGCCCATAAAGGGACTCAAGATATTTTTGTGTCCTGGCTGGTTATCATTTCTGTTTATAGGTCAAATACCACACTCCAATCTTCCGTCTGCCTCTTATCTCTTTCAAAAGGCTGGCCATTGCTTCAACCTGAACTTCATAGCTTGCTGCACAACTCAGATTAGGCCAGACAGCCACTTAATCTCAGAGCCCGAGAGCTCTATCGGCCAAGAGCCAATGAACATGTGATGGATCTCAAAATGACAGAAGAGAGACAGAAAGGAATGGTGAATTGGAGAAAGGAACTGAATAATCAGGAAAACGAAAGAAAAGGTGAGATGGACAATGAGACAGCAGGACAGACGAGAGCAGAGAGATGAAGGGGAGAGTCCGAGAAAGTGTAAATGGAAACACAAATGACAGAGGGATAAGGAGATGGGCCATTACACAGATCAGAGGAGGGAGAGGGCAGGTGGGCAGCACTTTATAGTGTGTGAACTTTATCTGGAAGCAAAGAGCCCAGAACTTCACAGCAAAGACGAAACGAAGAGAAATCCATTCCACTATTTCCACTCCAACTGTGATCAAAACAACCTGGAGATATAGAGGACCACCAACACACACTGTGTAAGGTCGACAACCATCCCATATAATACAAAATTGTCCCATAATTGAGGGCAAAGAAAATGTTCTGTATTAAATCCGTCAAAATACCAAAATCCAACATTAAAATACACTGAACTGCACAAATCCAACACTCTGCCAAAATGATTAACATAACCAAAGGCTAAACAGAAAAATTGGCAATTTTATAAATGCATAAACAACAGCAGAAGTGTGATTGACATTCTTTATAGCATGTGCGTTTGGTTTGTAAATGTCAGTTGAATTTAAAACTTCATGCTCTTGGCAGCCATACAAAACACTTTTTGTCATCAGCACAAACCATGTTTATTATTGGTGCAAGTGAACATATTTAATTTAAAGGTGCCATTGGTAATTGTCTTCAGAAACATTTTTTGTTATTCTGGTTGAAAGTCTCTTCACATCCTGATAGTAATCATTAAGTTAAGTGGTCTAAATGTATTTATCTGTATTTATATATTCTGTGGAAGGTGTAGGACCAAGAAATGTTCGTCCAATCAAAACCCTCGGTCCGAGCGTTTTAATTGTCTTTCCTACCTGCCTGTCAACGTATGTATTTGCGTACCTCTGCGCACCCTGTTCGCGCAGACACGATACGTCATCGGCGCGTTCACGCACGCTGTGCAGACAGAGCAAGAATGGCAGGCAAACATCAACAACCCAATCTTCCTTCCTGGTATTGTAGTACTTTTACTAACTGTGCTATAAAGTTTTCTCTCCGGTGAATGACACATGATGTAGCCCAGCGGTTCCCAATTCCAGTCCTCGCGCTCCCCGCTCTGCATATTTTGCATGTCTCGCTTAGTTAACACACCTGATTCAGATAACCAGCTCGTTAGAAGAGAGCTACGTGCATGAACTGTGTTCCGATTGACATGCTCCCTACACAGTGTTCCTACTCCCTGAGCAGGGGAAATCTGTTGAAGTTTATTTAACTTTGGAGCATTCACTCACGGATTTGCGCTGCGCAGTGTCTTCACACACAGACGAAACTTACTAGAAGTGTGAAGTGTGACATAATATACCTCTGTAAATAAATACTATTTAAATCCACGTCTCGCACACTTTAATGCCGTTTGTATGGAACATATACGCTCGCTTTGAACTTGAATCATGGCAGAATATCTGATGATGTCCACTTCGCAGGGCACTTAATGACTTACGGTTGAATAGAACAACCGTCGGACGTGATAAGATATACATATGAAATGTGCAGAGGGGGGTATGCGAGGACTGTAATTGGAAACCGTTAATGTAGCCTATTGTAGTAATTTAATGTTGTCTCTGGTATTCTGCTCTTTGAGCGTATGTGCGTTCAGGGGGCGTGGCTTTGGACGGCGATTGCAGGGAGGGTGGGACGTTCGCTTTCAGTGCTATCAGGCTAAAGTTAGCATTTTCCGAGATCTCCAACTGCACCTTTAAGGCCCGCTTACACCAAAAACGATAACTATGGAGATAACTATATTAGCGTCCAGAGTCCAAAATTCTCAAGCTCGTTTTTAGCGTTCATCAGCTGGAAAAAAAATCATCTGAAAGGGAATCCAATGATATCGTTTCTCTGTCTTTATCGTTTTAGCTGAAGCGTGGACTCTAACGATTTTTACAGCTATATCTTTATCTTTATCTTTACTTAACGTCCTTGATGTAAACAGGCCTTTAGTCCTGGTCATATCTTCTGCTCTTTTTTTGAAAGTTGAGATTGTAAGTGAGATTTATTTTGCAATAATTACCTTATTATCCCACTTATTACATGGCTACTTAGCAAATGAATAAATATGTGCACATGAAATATTGATGTGTTTGAAATTCTTTTCTAATATTACCTGTATATTATCTTAAAGTTTCCGCAAAGAAAAGCAAATGTCCATTACAATGTACAAAGCAATCATATTTGACAAACACTAAGACAATGTTAAAGTAATACTGATTTTGCAGTTAGTATTTGTGAGTTGGGAAGTCATCAAAAAAAAAAAGAGAAGAAAAAAAAGCAAGGTTTTTATTTGTTTTTTTCCTAGTTCTACAAAATTATGAATAAAACAAATGTGCATCAGGTGTGTCTGTGCTTTTTTATTTTTTAATTAAACACAGATAACCAAGATGTTACTAATTGCATTTGCATGAAATGAAAGAGAGTGTGAGGCCACAGTGTGATAGGATACAAGAGATATTTAGACAATTTCAGCGATCAAGCAAGATAAGACTGAAATTTAGTGTTGCCATGGATGACGAAGAATGTTATAAAATATCTTACTGCTGAAAGCAACGGCTGACCAATCAGAATCAACTATTCCTGTGTTCAGTATAATAAGCCAATTTATTTAGCTATTCTACCTATGTGTTTATATGATTGTATCATTTGCAGTTAGGGTCGATAATCCCTGCTGTCAGAACAAGCCAGCACACCTGTTTTCTCAAGAAAGAGCTATCATATGTTATCTCTTCTGAGCTCAAACTGAGAACACCACAACAATAACCTTGCGTTTCTCTCTTTCAGGTCTTCAGTGTGAAAGGTGAATAAAGGTGGAGTCCTAGAAGAGTGAGTAAGACACACACACACACAGACACACACACACCTTCCTGCTTGGGAGTCCAGGGGATTGATGCTTGACAGTTCTTACCCAGTAAAGATGAGGAGCTGTCATAACGCTGATAAAAGACTGATGTCAAGCTCATCATGATGAGTTCCTGCCAGATCCAAGCCCTTAACCAGAATGAGGGAAAGCCTGACCTCTGTGATACTGCTGTCAGCATGAAGGAAATACAGCTGTCCAGCACTTCTCTCACAGCGGTCCAGCATTTGTGCCGCAGTCAGGGGTTACATGGACTGCTGAGAGTTTTACATGATGTGTACACATGTGTGAAAACAGTATTAATAGACTCGGGTCAAAGCCTCAGGTACTGCGGAAATGCAACACACAGCTTTCAGCATTCTTTCATGCCTTACCCAAGGTAGCTGTGGCCTCCTTAACTATGTCTACTGGTCAGTAGGGATGTGCCACAGAGGCTCTTGGGTGCGAGAACATGGATGTTACTCCATGCCCTAACCAGGCGTGATACATTTCCAGTGACAAGCAATTTGTCTACGTATGCAAAACTACTGCATGACACATTTACATGCGCACTCATTATCATGCTGCATTGGGTTTTATAGTTAGGTCTCATATGCCTGTCTAAATATACATGACACAATGCACAATCAAATATTTGAAAAATTAAATGCACATTGTGTGCAACATAATATGTGGGGCTGGTATGATTTCAGATGTGCTAAAGCGCTTACATTACATTTAAGAAACAAGTTATTGCTTTAGTCTACTGAAAATCAATTGAAGTGTAAATGTACTTACACTCACATCCAATCTGAATATAATTGATGTTTAATGTAAAACAAGGAGCAGGATTTTGGACAAATGAAATTTCATAATTGGTGGGGTTTCTCAGCATGACATGATGGAAAAAGAAAGCTGTCAACTGGCAAAATGTCCTGTCTTGCATTATTTGTTGTGACTGTGGCAACTTAGGACATTAAGATGCTGTAGATTTAAACTACTGTTCAAAGGTTTGTGAAAGAAATAAATACTTTTCAGCAAGGATGTATTAAATTAATCAAAAGTGACAGTAAAGTCATTTATAAAGTCAACAAAGATTTATCTTTCAAATATATGCAGTTCTTTGGAACTTTCTATTCATCAAAGGATCCTACATGGTTTGTATAAAAATATTAAGCAGCAGTTTTCTGTTTTCAAAATTGATAATAACGAGATGTTTCTTGATGACCAAGTCAGCATATTAGAATGATTTCTGAAGGATCATGTGACACTGGAGACTGGAGTAATGGCTGCTGAAAATTCAGCTTTGCCATCATAGGAATGAATTACATTTTAAAATATATTAAAATTGAAAAGAGTTATTTTAAATGGTAATAATATCTTATATTACTGTATTTACAGTTTTTCTTGATCAAATAAATGCAACTTTATTTTATTTATTTAAATTTTTTTTAATTATTATTATTTTTTTTTTTTACAAAACAAAAAAAAAACTTACTGACTCCAAAATTTGAATAGTAGCGTATAACAGTTTGTCACTTGTAGCTTTTTCCTGCCAGTTTGGATATGGTGTTAGGTTATAAACTAAACATTAATTGTCTAAATTGTGAAATATCGGTATTATTTTGCAGGAAATCCACTATCCTGTATTTTCTGTTATAGCAGAAACCTGCCAGAGGGTAAAGCTGATGTTCACACCATTATACAGGTGTGTACAGTGATCCCATGCAAACTTTAAAACTTAATATAGCAACAAAAACAAAAGAACGCTGCATAAATATTTTAAGTGTAGGGAAGATGTTTTTATGTAATAAAAGGGAGTAGAAGGCAATACACCTGCTACCCAGAGAAAAACAGTTGGACAGCTCTTCGGGCTCATGTAAACAGACATTGGTGGGTTCATCAAAAGCTCTGGGCTGAAAATGCTTTAAAGAGATAGTTCACCCAAAAATGACAATTCTGTCATCATTTACTCGCCCTCATGTTATTCCAAACTTGTTTGAATTTCTTTCTTGTTTTGAAGAGTATGCTGGTCACTCTTTTCAATATAATGAAAGTCAATGAGCACTGGAACTGCCAAAACTCTAAAATAACAAAAAGGCACCATAAAGGTGTTATACAGACCAAAATCACTCTTCCCTGAAAATCAGTCATGAGAGAAGTAGCACAGTCTGGTTGGTGAATGAATCATTCTTTTGAATCAGACGATTTTAGTGAATCAGTTTCATGCAGTTTACAAAGCTGGTGTGTATGATTTGTTCATGAATTGAACTCAGTGACTCAATGATCTGGTTTCAGCAGTTAACAGCCCACTATAGGGAAAGATTATGATTGAACAACAACTTACATTTCAAAACTATCGTATTTCTTATGAACACATGGAATGATTCACTTGGACCACCTTTATGATAGTTTTATGGGCCTTTTATGCCCTTTTTGAAGTCTCCATTCATTGCAATTTCATAGAAGAGTGCCCAACACATCACTCAAAATTTCCACAGAAGGAAGAAATTGAGGGTGAATAAATGATGACAGACTTTATTTTGGGTGAACTAATCCCTCAAATACAACTTTCCCCTCAATGCCAACTGATGCTGTTTCACAGTATCATACATTTCATGTAACATCACAGCGTTTCTCTCTTTGCTGTCGCTCCCCTTAGCACTCCAGTCATTCTCCACAATGCAACAACATGCCAACTGCTCCGTCAGTCCAACAGGATTGTTTGAGAGCGGAGACAGCCCCAGGGTTGATGGGCAGAAGAAGACGGAGTGTGTGAAGGGCAGCGTCATCTGCTCAGCTCTGAGTGGATGTGGCAGTGTGAAACAGCGCTTTCCTGTTCAGCATTTCCATGCTGCACACCATCAAACACTGGCATATAAATATAAAATTACACTTATGAGGCTCAGGAATACATGAGAGGTGTGAAAACTGCGAAATGTGGAAAGATGAGCGAATCTATTTGTTGCATCACATAAGTAAGAAAAATCCCAAATGAGACCTCTGTAATATCTCAATTGTTTCTCCTAGACAGCAATGACCTCAAAAGGAGGACAAAATAAGAGAGACTTGGAATGGTTCACCCAAATTCTAACTTTGTTTGAGTCACTGTCATGCTATTCCAAACCCATATGCTGTTATTTTTTTCTTTGAAGCAAGAGAGATTTGGGCTCTTGTCCACAAGTACTTATTCATCTACGGTTGTCATGCTCTAAAAAAGACCCCAAAAAATGCCATAAATACTGTCTGTATGACTATTTGAAACCATATGGTAGCTTTGTGAGGAATGGCCCATCAATATTCACAGAAAATCTACCCTTTTGGGTAGAAAAAATAAAGAACTCTGACATGTTATATGCATGTGTATAGGAGAAAATCTCGAGAGCTTCTTTAGAATGCCTGAGCTTTTGCAAGAGTAACATTTTCTCCTGCTCTTTTAGAAAAAAAGGTACAAAAGCTGTCACGGGGGCAGTACCTTTTCAAAATCTACACCTTTCTACCTAAAAGGTCCTTAAAGGTACATATCAGTACCTTAGGTGTACATATTAGTACCTACCTTTTGAAAAAGTACTGCCTTTTAGAGTGTGGGAAGCTGTGATGCACCACCATTCAGACAATGAAAACTTGTGGCCAATTTCTGCACAGTCTACCCTGTTTGTGTTCAGAAAAAACTTGTAGACCTGAAGTCATTACCGATGTTATCATAACACACTTATTGAGGGATGCTATAGAAAAAGAAAGGCGGCATCTGAGTGGGAGATAAAGATCAGCCATGTAGTAGATTAAAACCAGTATGAATGAGAGATAAACACATATAACAGACACTGCATTGGCACAGAAATGCATTTTCTAATTAAAGATTTCAACTTGTAAATTGGCTTTCAACAATAGAGATTTCTACAAAGCCCCCCGGTGACCAAGCACAAGGTCACTGCAATAAAAAGTCTAGAAGTGCCAGAAAGAAACCTTGGGAGGAACAGACAAAGTTGACAAATATGAAACAATTTTAAGCCCTGAAGCGAAGCTGTCTGTCCAGAATGATTACTGCTCTGAACCGCAGTAATCTTTGGGTCTGAAAAAGAAACAAAACAAAAAACAAAATTTCTGAGATTGCATCATATACCGCTGGGTAAGTAATAACTAAAAGTTACATTTCCAATGCAACTTTATAAATGTGCAGTATTTGCTTTTAGTGCTTTATGTAGCTTATTTTCAAATAATTATAATAATAATACATTAACATTTTATTATATTCATAACATTTTACACTACCAGTCAAAAGTTTTTTGGACAGTAAGATTTTTAATGTTTTAAAAGAAGACTCTTCTGCTCAACAAGCCTGTATTTATTTGTTCCGAAGTACAGCAAAAACAGTAACATTTTGAAATATTTTTACTATTTAAAATAACTGTTTTCTATTTTGAATATATTTTAAAATGTAATTTATTCCTGTGATTTCAAAGCTGAATTTTTAGCATCATTACTCCAGCATGATCCTTCAGAAATCATTGTAATATTCTTATTTGCTGTTCAAAAAACATTTATTATCATTATGCTGAAAACAGCTGATGAACAGAAAGTTCAGAGGGACGGCATTTATCTGAAATAGAAATCTTTTGTAACATTATAAATGTCTTTATCATCTCTTTTGATCAATTTAAAGCATCCTTGCTAGATAAAAATATTACTTTCTATAATTTCTTTCCCTGAAAAAAAAAAAATAAATAAAATAAATGATACTGACTCTGAGCTTTTGAATGGTGTAGTGTATAATGTTACAAAAGCTTTTTATTTCAGATAAATGCTGATCTTTGGATCTTTCTATTCATCAAAGAATCCTGAAAAAATGTACTCAACTGTTTTAAATATTGATAATAATGAATGTTTCTTGAACAACAAATCAGCAAAAGAGACTTAATTACACTTAATTTACATTTTAATATTTTTATTTTTTTAAAATAACCTAATTCCAAAGAATAGTGAAGGTTCAGAAGGAATTGCTTGCAAAAGCACATTTACAGCTGGTGGTGGCTTCATATGTACTGTGGCCTAATTGATAACATGCCATGAATTTTTATGCACATGATTATCAGTACAAACAGAAAACGTGAAGCCAAGTACATCATGAAAAAACCTTATACATAGTTGCATACTAAATCTGTTCTCTTACAGATTTGATAAGTGCATAAAAACAGCACAAAATCTCAGGAGGACTGCCACAAAAACAGACAAAGTCACGAGGCAACCTAGAAACCACAATGGCCTGAATCCCAAACTCAGCCAGTGAGTATATGTCTATATCGGAGACAGTGAGGTGACACGAAGAAGCTAAATTTATCCATGCGGACTCGCAACTAACACCCTGCTTTGCATAGAGTCAACCCATCTCTCTGGCTCTATGTGACATGAAAGAAACAACGCAAACAGACAGTCAAAAACAACGATCAGTCCCTTATTTTAGAACAAACTTTTATGTCCCTCAGTCATGCAATGAGGGGTAACCGTTGGGTTCTCACAGGATCCAAAATAAAGATGCCAATTCTCATTACCGTCAAACAGAGCAACGCAGCAAGGCACTTCCTCAAATTTGTTGTGTAGGTTTACTTACAGATTCACTTGGGAGGAAAAATAACAAATTCAAATCAAGCAACTCAGAACATACAAACGCGTGCCCAATTCAAATAATTGAATCTAGGGCCACTGCAGCACTGTAACGGTGTTTCTGCGATGCCCTCTGAATCTGTCTGACAGGGTGTTGTAAAACGCATGAATTGTGCCCTACTTTAAATCAATATTAATTTTAAAAACACACACGGTTGACTAGCTGAATATAACTCAACCTCTCCTCTGCATTTGCAAGCACACTAAATGAGACCACAATTACAGTGATTAGCACTGAACTGCCAGCCATTTACTTCCAATTAGAGGCAAATCAGGGTTTAATGAGAGAGACAATATAGAAAGATGATACAAATCGAGAATGTTAATGCAAATTTAAGACTTTATCCAGACCTGCTTAAAGTGACGCCTGAGGTCAAGACTCTCAATCTTTCTTATTCCTACTGCTTGAAATGTATTATCCCTCTCCCACATTAAGCACCTCGTTCCTATCTGTACCATCTCTTCCAGACCAAGTTCTTATATTTATGTGTACATCATAAATTTGGCCACTTTGTTATAGAGATAATGTTTCACAATTAAGAAGCTTCTGTTCAGTTTATAATCTTTTTTGGCATTTATAAAGTTTTATGACATTATGAAAATGTCTCTCCCAAAGGGACAACCAGAAAGAGGAGTTCTTTCCCAAATGAAGGTGGCCAGAGGGTCTGAGGACCAGTCCACTTGTGTGGAATCTTTTTCTAATTAACGTCAAAATTGATGATCACTTGCAAAACTCAGCTGCAGGGTGCAGTTCTCAGACATTTCATTTCATATTAATGGAAAGCCATTTAAGAGGAATCTTTAAATACTTCAGGGTATTATGCGTATTTTAGGGCATTTATCATTTTTGTAAACTTCACTTTAACGCTGATTGTCCTTTTGAAGCTAAAAATCAGCATTGAACATGCAAAATAATCAATGCTAAGTGGAATGCCAAAATATCTAATTCAATTCATGAATAATTTGAGCTTTATTTACTCTACATTTTTTGTTTATAATTACATTATATAGGCATGAAATGCAAATAATTTATCAAACTCAATCCCCGGTTCAAACGGGAAGGCAATGTTTATGACCTTTTCTTATTTTAAGCATACGCTGCCATTCAAAAGTTTGCATTAGATTTGTTTTTAGTGTTTTTTAAAGTTTCTTATGCTCACAGGCTGCATTTGTTTGATCCAAAATACAGAAAAAAAGTGACATTGTGAAATATTACTTATTAAACATTTTAAACATTTTAACAGGTTTCTAATTTAATATATTTTAAAATGTAATTTATCCTTCAGAAATCATTCTAATTTGCTGCTCAGGAAATTTTTCATTATTATTAATTATTAAACAGAACAGTTGTGTGTATAAATTTTTATAGAAATCATTTTTCTAAGATCCTTTGATGAAAAGAAAGTTATAACAGCATTTATTGGAAACGGACCTTTTGTAACAACGTGCAAATCTTTATTGTCACTTTTCATAAATGATTTATGTTAAAAAAATAAAGAGAGAGAGAGAGAGAGAGAGAGAGAGAGAGAGAGAGATGTTTATGCTTTAAAAAAGCCCTTCCAATGATCTTCGTATTTTGGTCAGTTTTGCTTCTTAAGAAAATGTATCTTGTTTTACAAATGTTTAGATATTTCTATTGAAAAACAAGACACAAATACTGACAATTTTTGGCAGTTTCTGACAGACAGTCCTGTCAATACCCACATCTTCAGATGAGTGTTGTTGTTTCTCTCCTATCTGACATCCATCATTGTTAAAAAAAAAAAAAAGGGTGCTTCCAGACACCCAGACCATCACTAGATTCATCTGCTCATGTCTGTTTTGCATAAAATGCCTGCAGTCACGTTGGCTGTCTAATTGTTCGACATTCTGCATTCTGTGATGCTGAATCCGCACTAAAAACCCTCTCTAAAAGTCACAGGCGTCACGAAGGCTTCCCATCACCTCAGAAACCATAACATGGGTTCATAACTGCTTGATAATGTGGAATCAATCTATTATTAGAGCCTGAGTGAAGTTGTGCGCTCATTTAAATAAGGGTGTTGTCGCAGTAGGATGTGCGAGTGCATTCCGAACGCTTGAATTCATTAGAATTGATGTTTGTTTATCAACACTTTGCAAACACTGCGGGACTGAATCACTGTGAAGACACAGAGCTAAATGTACACTCCATTGCGCTAAAATTTCCTCCACTCACTTACAGCTTCAATACCACCGACGTGCGCTAATGAAGTCCTGGTGAGTCTGTAAAGATTCGACTCTTCACTTTCATTTAAGTTGTCCGGTCCTAATGGCGCTTTACTAGGAACATGCCGCTCTACCTCGCCCAGAAATAAAAACCTTTCGTACTTGTTACGGTCATGAAACTGGTCATCACATACAGGATCTGTCGTTATGGCAACATTTATCGCTTAAATAATAACACAGTGGTTTGCATTATTGGTCGGGGTCCGACAAATGAAATGGCTGTGAAGAAGAGTAAAACATATGGAGCTTTCCAGAAGGGCGGAACCAGTAGGATAATGTCTAATAAATATCTGTTCTGTTCATAAAGATCCTCGCTCTCCAGAGTGAAACAAACACCCACACGAACCATCATCACTTACACTTATAATGCAATGCCTGTATTAAGAAAAGAGGGAGGAAGAAATGAAAGAGAGAATCCACCTCTGGCCTTGTTGTTTTTTGCTCTCTCCTCTCAGCTTTTCCAATATCAGGCCTGCTTCAGCCATCTGAAAGAACAGGAAATGAAGGCACCCATATCACAGGCTAATAATACAAGAACAGTGATAGCAGTTCGGCCAAAACAGTCGGTGTAGACGGCACAAGAGTCATCATCGGGAGAACCGCCACTATACAGGCACTCTCAAACTAAACACATCCATATCCTGCTGCACCTCATGTCTACAAACCTAACAACCGAGCAAGGTGAGGCTTTCAATCCTTCTAATGAGGCTAAAAATCAAAATAAAGGGATTCGAACATGTAGCTTACTCTAGCTTTAATAATAAAGCCATCTTGTAAGGTAAAATGGTTAATTATACTGTTAAGATAGGCTATTTAAACAACAGTTACGAGTTTATAAAGAAGAGTAAAGAATTGAAGAGATGGAAGTAGCCTATCTATGCAGCAGGTGTACTAACACATAACCTTGACCCAACCATGCCACCTAGTGCACATACAGCAATGTTACGAATTACATTGCACCATCTCATTTGCTTCTTTATTATTTAGCAGCTATTAATCAACATCCATTTACAGTTCTCTTACTATAGGCTACCATAGCGTTCCAAGATTTGGGCTCAGTAAGATTTTTTTTTTAAAGAAATTAATACTTTTATTCAGAAAAAAATGCATTAAATTGATCAAGTGTGGCAGTAAAGCAGTTTAGAAAGTTAAACAAGTCTTTTTAATATTCTATTCATCAAACAATCCTGAAAAAAAAAATAATAATAATCATGGTTTCCACCAAAATATTAAGCTGCACAACTGTTTTCAACATTGATAATAATAAGAAATGTTTCTCAAGCACCAGCATATTAGCATGGATTCTGAAGGATTATGTGACACTGAAGATGTAACAGCTGAATTTTCAGTAGCCTTAAAATGTAAGAGTATTTTACAATACTACAATTTTTACTGTATTTTTGATTCAGTAAATACAGCCATGGTGAGCATAAGAGAGTTCAAATTAATTAACGGATTACCAACCCCAAACTTTTAACAATAATGCACTAATACTGCATTTGAATTTATCACAAATCTTGATTAGGTCATCTTTACTTGCCAAACCCATGTGAAGACATTAGCCTTCTTTTATTGTAAGTGACATTAAAAATCAGATCCAGACAATCAAAAGTTAAATATTAAAACTTAAAGCGATAATTAGGAGCAGATTCAATCTGAATACAGTTCTATCCTCACTCTTCAAACATTGTACTTCAAAAGACACTGAACCAGAGTGCAGAATTAAAACTAAACTCTGCACAGAATACTGCTCCCAAATAAGATCTGCTTGACTAACAGGGATCAATATCACCGATGCGTGCAAACGAAGTCAAGATTTGCCCTTTGTTTCATTTAACTTGTCCAGTACAAATGGCACTGTAAAAGCGCACCATTTCCCTTGGAAATAAAATCTTTCAAGCTTGAAACAAAAGCTCACAACAAAAACAGTGCTGCTGTTATGACTAAATATTAGAAGACAGCAAGACAATGCTTGTGTAAACTTTTTTAATATTATAAAACAGCATTTTAAGTTTATTAAAGAAAATATACAAGCAGCAATACATTCTCAATATATTAAACTAAACATACACAAAGCTTTAACCAAGCTATGCATTTGACAGGTATATATGGCACCTGAGACTCTCTCTGTCCAAATATCTGTTAAACATTTCTTGAATAGTCAAGAAATCCAAGTTTTAAACTAATTTAAAAACCATTTTTAGCGTTATCTGTATTGTCCAGAAACTAAAATAAACTGCTAATTCATCTTTTATACCTGAGACAGTCAAAGTAGACAAAAAGAAACCTGTAACATTCCCTGATTGATGACCTCTGATAACCACTTTGAACAAACTCAGACTATTAACCTAATAGTTTTTTGCCCTTAAGTCTAAAGCATATTCTGTCATTAAAGTTCTTTTAGTAAACAAATAATTCCTGATTAAAAATAAATAAATGACCTGAAGTTAAAACTTTCTAGCATGTGAATACAAAATGATTGATCTAGACCACGACGCTTTGTCTGAAAACAACATTTGACTACATCTTAATGAACCCCTTATTTCTTTTCTTTCTTGTTTTTTTAGATGCATGTACGAGGTGTTCTTTATAAGCACAGCTGCCTTGCATCGTCACGCATCATCATCATCTGAGAATTTGAATTTGGCATAAACAATTAGCATAACCACTGACATGACCACACACAAGGAGCCAACTACTAAATAAGCAATGCCCAAGAAGTCGTTCCTCCCTCCCATCCAGGAGACGTTGCTGAAGACCACCTTCTTACGTCCATCAAAGCTGAGTACTGGGTAGTCTGGAAATTATGTGGTTAAAGAACAAACATGAACATTTCTACTGCATGTAAAAAAATTGTTTCCACAGACAACAAGTGCTTCTGAAACTTTGCCTTAAAGGTGAACTAAGTGGCGTTTATATCTTGCGCAGGCAGTCATTTTGGACACAAGTTGACACCTTAAGAAAAAGCATGTTTTCAGTCACCAATATTCTTGTATTATTATTCCACAAGATAAAATGACAATAACAGGTAGGTTAAAAAGATAAAGTGATATTTCTGCTTGTCATGTGGTCCCTTTCTAAAGAAATTAATACTTTATTCATTAAGGATGAATTAAATTTATCAAAACTGGTAGTAAAAACTTTGTTAAATTATGTTACAAAAGAAAACTGTTCTTTTGAACATTTTTTTTTAATTCATCAAAGAATCTTGTAAAAAAATGGATCATGGTTTTCATAAAAATTACAGCACAACTGTTTTCTACACTGATAAGAAATGTCGCACTAAACCAGCATATTAGAATAATTTCTGAAGGATCATGTGACACTGAAGACTGGAATAATGGCTGCTGACAATCCAGCAATTTGACATCTCAGGAATACATTATATTTTAAAATATATTAAAATAGAAAAGAGTTACTTTAATTTCACAATATTACTGTTTTTACTGTATTTTTGGTCAAATAAATGCCTTTGTAAGCATAAGTAACTACTCTTAAAAACATTTTTACAAAATCTTACAAACCCTAAACCTTTCCAGGGTAGTGTACATCATGTTAAACATATATTTCAAAAGTAAAATTAATTTCCTTTTGTGTAAAAACTTGTGCACCTTTAAGACAAATTTCATCTGCTCTTTTGACTGTCATGCCTTTTCATCAATTTACATATTCAAAACTCTCTTTTTGTTGCCTCTTCGTTCTGCTCTGGACCAGCTAAAAGCCACACCCAACCTGCAAAACCTGATGCCATATGCGGTCTTAAGACTAAAACATCTGAAGACTTCCTGATTGAAGGCATGATGAGGCTTTAAGTCCTACAAACTTCAGAACTTGGTGAAATGAATAAAACATGAAAATCTTATTATTAATCCCTATGTCTTGAGTGAGTTTTGACTTTCATGAGAAGGATACTGTAATGGACTGTCAGAGAGTAGTTTCCAGCAGGGAGCCCCGCGGCATAATCACCCTCTGTGATTCGCCGGTACAGCTTCCTGAACTGAGGAAGTGCAGCTCTCCTCATCCACACTAGAAAGTCTTGGTTCAAGAAACCGTTGTTATTTGGGTCTGTGAGGTCCAGCTCATATGCTGCCTTGGGCCAGTTTATGGGCTTCACTGTACCTGTTCATCAGAATTCATAAGATAATTTAAGTTCTATTCCAAGTCTCAAATCAAATCCTATAGTTACTATTACATTACCACTTTAAGGCAAATTACCATCAAACGCGCTTGCAAAGGAGCCATTCACAGACGAAGGGTTCCTGTACTTTATGTTGTAATCAGTCCACCAGGAGATTCCTTTACCATCCAATGGAACCACCTTCTTCGTTCCATTGATTATTTGGTAGAGCTCAAATGTGTCTTCGCACAAAACACACAAACAAATTATTAGTAATCCATTTCAAAGCTTAATACATACATACAAAATGTAATCTACAAATCTGAAATGATACCATTGAACATGCTATTCGCTATAGCTCCACATGGGACAATGGGGTTATTTTTGGAGTCATACGAATATGGAGAGCAAACATTTCGTGGAGCCTGAAAAGTCAAAAATAAAAACAAGGAAAGTAGGATTCATTACATAAAAAAGTTAAAACAACATTTACAAGATTGTTCATGCCAAATGCAAACCTTGAAATATTGTGTATCGCCACTGAGCTGATTATAGTCTTTTGACACACCATATTTTCTGAAGTTCTGGAAGTAATTAGACAGGCCATAGTAAAAGAAGACAGGGCCCTGTAAGCACCACAGACTTTATTAGACACTTTCTAACATTGCGAGAGAAATATCAGGCATCAAAACAGAGTTAAACTCAAAGACTTTACCGTAAACAAAGCGCTAAGGGAGAATGTGACTTCACAGGTGCAGTTTTGGGCACTTTGGATCGTACAGCGGAAACAGGGTGATTCCTTCTCAACACCTGTGTAATCCATCTGTGACATGGTGAGAAAAGAGAGCATTAATGTTTAATTAATGTCTGTCACCTTGCACAAAACACCACAGTATGACAACACCTCCAAACTAACTCAACAACTAGGTGGTAATGTGGAGCCAGGGGTTCAGTAACTCTAAAACAGACCTGAATGTTTTAAATAGTGTTGTCTATCCTTTAACAAACAAGCAATAACTGACCTCAGTACATTTGTTTAAACTATTAGATATGCCACTTAACCAAAGGATGAATAAACTCTACTGCAAAATGCCATGTCATCCACCCAGTGAAGTTTTTCCTGTTGTTGTCCCACAGTAAACGCTTACCTCCAGCACTTGGATGGTCTGTGAGGTCAGAAAGAGACCAACTCCGATGCCTATGAAAGCCAAACCAATGATTAGAAAGCCAGGAATGATGATGCCAGCAGAGAGTATGGGCTGCCATGCTGGGAGCTGTTGCTGCGTGAATGCCGTGTTGTCAGGCCGTTCAGTCGCCTCTCCCTCGTTCTTCATCCTGATGTCCTCTGAAAGAAAGGACAAGCTTACTGTGTGAACCTCAATTCCATCGATAAAATAGAAACAATACTAAAAAGCACAATGGAAAAGAGATCAGAGTGTAATGTAACAAATAATACATCAGACACTGGATGTTTCTTCATCTTTGGGAACTTTTATAACCTAGGAGTTTATATTTTATTAAAAAGAACAGATTTTATCCTTTATCTTTTCGTTATATGAAGGTTACATTAAAGCTATTGGAAACTTTTTTACTATGCCTTCACTATTGATAACTTTTCATAGGACTTATGTATAGAATTTATTTTAGCTTTGTCCCAATATCTTGAACCTTAAAATACGAAAATTTATCATAAAAAGATGAATTAATGTTAACTATCTATGAACCATTTTAATATTTATTGTATGAAAATTATTCATATAGATTTATTTTTTTTAAAAATACTCCTCAGTTGTGGCATCATTTCCACTCCACAGAACAATAACAGTTAACAGCATGCTTGAGATAAAATATGATACATGATGTGTGATCAATATATATATATATATATATATATATATATAAATTAAATAAAAAGTAAACAAATTTACATGTATTGTATTAAGCATAATTTTAATCAATATTTAATTTTGCCACATTATGGAAAATGGTAAATAAATAAATAAATACAGGCTAGTTTAATTATGTGTATTCAGGATAAATAAAGCATTAAAATGTAGTTTGCCATTTTATTCCAAAAAATGTAATTTCCATCACAGAATGCATGATTTGAGATGCGGTGAAGATTACTTAAAAATGACAGTTATTCTGTGATGCATGTTTACTGACAATGATTATTAAGTATAAAATAAAAACAAATAATCTAGACTAGAGCCATTAAAAAGTGTTTTGATAAATTTGATTTAAATGGAATTAACATTAATGGACCCTCAAAAATCTATTAACACCATGGTAATAAAAACACCTCAAAACTTGGGCTAACATGATAAAGACAAAAAACGATGTTTGAAAGAATGACCTGCACCACAACAACAACGGGTGAAGTCGCAGGAAAACAGAACCGTGCTTCACGAATCTCAATCACCAATCACTTACTCTGAGAGCTTTACAAACAGATCAAAACTCACCTTTAGAAAAAGATCCGCGTACTCAGTTCGGCCTATTATAGGTGCCTACTTTATAAAACCGGGAAGATTTGTACATCGACAGCAGACACACTTCCACACAGTACCGTACCTATTTTACCTGTCCCACACCTAGATCAGCTTTTCCGCTTTGCGTACGCTCCTCCCACTGCGCCTATGTCACATACCTGACTCCTCCCAATTCCACTTGTTATGACGGATTATTACATAAAACATATATTGTTTGTTAGTCTTAAACCTTGTAATTTATTGGCTAAATCTCATATTCATTAATATAACTTTTTTTAAAGGAACAAAAAACTGAATATATATATATATATATATATATATATATATATATATATATATATATATATATATATTTTTTTTTTTTTTTTTATTTTTTTTTTTTTTTACTATTTACAGCTTGTTTCTATGAAACCGTTGACGGAGTTTTCTACAGAGTAGCCTAATAAATTATGTCCATGTTGCACTTATATACTGTTTAGCAGATTTAGCATTTTAATTGCAGAATTATGTAAATATAACGACAATCTTTGTCTCCCTTGCATTTCAACCGAGGTCCTCAAGTGGGTCCTAAGGGCCCCTGTATCAATTAAGTCAATTTAAGAAATGGGACCTTTAATTTATGTCATTGATTTAGGACATGAATTTTGCATACAGGTGAACGTTGCATGCCAAATTTGCATAAAATAAACGTGACTTTCTGAAATATTTGATTGATTGCTCTTTTACCCAATTACAACACTTGGCAATTTAGATCCCGCCTTCTGTACCCTCGTCGTCTACCCGGATTGGTTGTGCGATTCCGGTAGGGACAGGCGTCTGTTTCTTTGTGCTAGACTCTCCACAGCCGCGAGGAGGTAAATGTGAATAATATTTTTATAAACAAAGCAGAAGACGTTAAATGAGACTAACGCATACAATTGATAAATGTTGAATATTTTATGTCATAATTATAAAGAATAAACAGCAATGAAGGATTGCGGTTTTCCTCGAGTTTGATAAGCGGAGAAAACAGCTCGTGTCGCTAGCAATAGCATATATGCTAACCAGTGCATGAGCGCATCAGTTATTTATTTCTTCATAGTTTCAAAATATTTGTAAACGTTTTGATAAAATACATTCTTTAACAGGTTAACCCACATTTAGAGCTGCGATTTAGTGTTGTGATCCGAAATATGTGATATGTGCGGTATAGCGTTTATCCTCTAACGTTAGCTCTGTTAACACAGCAAAACTTGTAAATTATATTTTGGCCGGTTATTTATTGCGTTGGTGTCTAATTAAGAGTCGATTTGCTTCAAATACATTTTTAAATAGGTTCAGTAGTGCCGAATTTGTGATCATGTGATAACGGTATTTTCACAGTCTATTGAGCAAAGAAATTATGCCGAAATATCGTATGTTTAACAAGCTGTAAAGTGAAAATTAGCATACAACATTTACCCTCATCTCCTCTCATACCCAAAAAGCTTATGTCTTTCCAGCAATTTCCAGCATTAAACTGCAAACCTCATGTTGTTTTGAGCATTCACAGTCATGTGCTCTGGGATAGAAAACACTTCGATCATTATGTTAGGTATAGGACCAAACTGTGTGAAAGGAAGATGTGTAGAGGATGATCATTATTAATGTTGCATGTTGTATTGTCTCTCTTCATATGTTCTGGTCACCTTTTGTTTGTACATCTACATTCAGCTCTTGTTTCCTCATTTCAGGAGAGGCTTCTTTCATCTGTAATGCTGTCCAATAAGAAGTCAGACCCAGGTTCCTCCTCTTCCTCAGGGGGTAACGGCGGAGACCGTGCTCCTGAAACCGTCTCTGCTCCTCAGGCTGGTCCAGCTGGTCCCCCTGGCCCAGGTTCAGCAGATGTGAAAAAGAAAGAGAGAGCCTCTCCAAGTGGAGAACCAGGTGGACCTCCCCTCTCACACCCTCCTGGACCGGGAGGGGTTGATCAAGATTCTGCAGAGGGACGCAGGACCAGTCGCCGCAAGAGAGCAAAGGTAAACATCTCTATTAGCTTTTCCTGTTCTGTGAACAGGGATAATTGAGCCAGGCCTATATATTTAGCCAAGTGAAACTGAGGCAGAAAAACTGAGATTTTATAAAGTGAAATAATTTATTTTCACTAAATAATATACTAGTTTTTTTTGGCTCTGAAACTTTAAATCACTCTAATTACTAATCTAAATACGTTCTATATAGTAATTTTATATATCCTTAAGTAAAAACTGGATAGACCATTACTACAAAAAACAAAACAAAAAAACAGTTGTGATGTTTTGTCTAAGTAGCTGATAATTGTCATGTTTCACCCCAGGTGAAGCAGAACAAGGTTTTAATGAAGCTTTTATTGTGCCTCCTGCTGCAGGTGGAGTACAGGGAGATGGACGAGAGTCTCGCTAATCTCTCGGAGGATGAGTATTATTCGGAGGAGGAGAGGAACGCTAAAGCTGAGAAAGAAAGGAAGCAGGTTATTCCTCCACCAGCCCCACCAATAGAGGAGGAGAACGACAGCGAACCTGAGGAACCATCAGGTATGGACAGAGGTTGGATGAATCTAAAATTTGCACCTTTTACAACATTTTAAAAACACTTCAGAATATTTCGAAATGCTTTCCGTCATTTTGACAGATAAAATTAAGATGTTATAAAAGAAAGTGGAGAAAATTATGGTACTAATAGCTGTGGGTTAATGAATGTTGTGACTTCTCAGGTGTAGAGGGGGCCGCCTTCCAGAGCCGTCTCCCACATGACCGTATGACATCACAGGAAGCTGCATGCTTCCCTGACATTATCGGTGGACCACAGCATACTCAGAAAGTGTTCTTGTACATCCGGAACCGAACGGTGAGTTCACAGCTGCAGACATCATTTTATGATATTTAAAGCATTTGAATTTAGTTTTGTAAAGCTGATAAGCAGGAGCCAAATAGACAAATTGTTATTATGGCAGAAACTCTTCTAGAGGTCTTATTGGCTAATAATGCTAAATGTTCTAAAGTTTGATGTCAGTAAGTTTTTTTTTTTTGCACTCTGAATTCATCAAAGATGGTGAAAAAATGTTTTAACAAAATACTAAGCAGCACAACTGTTTTGAACACTGATAATGTTTCTTGAGCAACAAATCAGCATGTTAGAATGATTTCTGAAGGAACATGTGACACGGAAGGCTGGGGTAATGATGCTGAAAATTCAGGTTTGACATCACAGAAATAAATGACATTTTTAAAATATTAAAATAGAAAGGAGTTCTTTTAAATTGTAATAATATTTCACAATGTCTGTTTTTACTGTATTTTTGATCAAACAAATCAAAACAGCCTTGGTAAGCATAAGACACTTCTTTCAGAAACATTAAAAAGTCTTACTAACCCCAAACTTTTCAATGATAGTTTAGATGATATTCGAAGTTGATCCAACAGAAGCGTTTCAGAATCAACAAGAATCGTGTGTTTTCCAGTCAATTGTGAAAACGTCTTTTCTCAAATGTTCAGCTTCAACTATGGTTGGACAACCCCAAAGTCCAGCTGACCTTTGAGGCCACTGTGCAGCAGTTAGAAGCTCCATACAACAGTGAGTCTATTTCACCTGATATTGCTCTGATTCACAAAATCCTTTCTCTGAAAATTTTGATGTTATTACACTTCAACAAATGAATAGACTTAATTGTGTTGTTTGTTTAAATGTTCATGTGTATCTTTTTAATTTGTCTTTGGTTCTTCTCTGCAGGCGATGCTGTCCTGGTGCACCGGATACACAGCTACCTGGAGAGACACGGATTCATCAACTTTGGCATCTACAAGAGAGTAAAGCCTCTGCCAAGTAATTGAGACACTCAGTGTTACAACAGAGCAGATCTAGACATATTACCTTCCAAATGAACAGAATGAAAACAGTACAAGGCTTTTTCCACAATCACATTTAATTTGTCTCTTGTAGAGAACAATGACAGCTTGTTTGCAGCAGGCATTTAAACAGACAAATGGTACTAATGCAAAGACAGACAGGGTAACAAACCACAACACAGAAAGCACTCTGTTCTCCAGTGTTGTTTTAATTATACTCTCTTATGTTCTTGTAGCGAAGAAAACTGGAAAAGTCATAGTGATTGGAGGTGGGGTGTCAGGGCTGGCAGCAGCAAGACAACTGCAGAGTTTTGGGATGGATGTGACTGTTCTGGAAGCAAGAGTAAGTACATGCTGCTTTGGAACTCTACAGCATTTTACACTGAGAGCTGAGATAAGTGTTTTATTTTACAAACCTTGATTGTTCTTGGCAGGATCGTGTAGGAGGGCGAGTTGCCACTTTCAGGAAAGGGAACTATGTAGCTGACTTGGGTGCCATGGTGGTGACTGGACTGGGTAAGAATCATCAAATACTCTTCTCTCCAGGAGATGGCACTGTTGACCATGGAAAAGTGTCATACGCTCAGGCAGGTATCACGGAGGTTTTGCAACTGTTTGAAATGGAAATGTACATCTCTTTTAGGTGGAAATCCTATGGCTGTAGTCAGCAAACAGGTCAACATGGAGCTGGCCAAGATCAAACAGAAGTGTCCGCTCTATGAGGCCAATGGACAAGCTGTGAGTGCATTTGAAACATAAAAATAGACACACATCATATTAGGGTTCATAAGTTATTATAATATTACATATATGCTAATATTCTCATCTTGTGTCAAAATATAATTAGGGAGTAACATAATAAGAGTAAATGTAATTATTAAAATAGGGATATATTGTCACAATTTAATGTACAGCATCCCTAAGACCTCAGAGCTTTTACAGTGTTACAGTGCAGTTGTTTTTCAGACTAGTTAAATCAAATATGAAAAGTCAGTGCTCCTCCCATTCTCTTCTGATTGGCATCTTAATTATGTTTAAAGTCAAGCACTCAGACTCTAATTAGAGAAAAGAACAATCTAACGGTCTCTTTTTCTCTCTCACTCTCTGCCCCCTCTTAACCCCCAAACGTTTTCTCTTTGCTACATCCCATCCTTCCTTTTTGTTTTTATCTCTCACTCGCTTTCACTTCATTTTCATTTCTTAAACTGATGGATTGCCCTGGTTATACAGGGAGAGCGCTGCACAAGTGTAAGTATTTCTGTTTATAATATCATACAACATATGTAATTAGAGAAACTGTTCTAATAGATTTATTTGTACACTTAGAAACAACACCCAATGATAACGGCATATTCAATATAGGTTTATGATTTATGAACACCTGTTTAGTAGCAGACATCCTGCTTTCATAATGTGTTCTGATCCTCTAAATGCGTAAAGTAATCTGCATTGTTCAGCGATACAACAGAAATTATGAATTATTAAACTCTGTGTCAGTTAAGATCAAAGTAATCCCTCAGGGAAAACGGGTCTCTATTAATAATGCCACAGTCTGTTTCTATACATATTCAAACATAACATTGCTCCAAATTATTTATATATATATATATATATATGTGTATATATATGTGTGTATATATATATATATATATATATTTTTTTTTTTTTTTTTTTTTTTTTTTTATGTAGCTCACACATATAACTCACATGTATATACATTACATATTAACACTGTGACAGTGTGTATGTGGATAGATTATCCTCCATAATATCAAGTGTTTTGAGTTTGATTGATGCTCATTTAATGGTTGTAACTGCTGAAGGTCCCCAAAGAGAAGGATGAGATGGTAGAGCAAGAGTTCAATCGCCTGTTAGAGGCGACGTCATTCCTCAGCCACCAGCTCGACTTCAACTTTCTTAACAGCAAACCTGTGTCTCTGGGACAAGCACTGGAAGTAGTCATACAGTGAGTGAAGTTTCTGAGCATTGAGAATCAAGTCTCTGAATAAAAGCAATTCTTGTCATTTAAAAGTGAAAAGATAATAGCATGCCATTGATGTTGCTCATCTGTGTTCAGGCTGCAGGAGAAGCATGTGAAAGATGAACAGATTGAACACTGGAATAAGATTGTGAAGACTCAAGAGGAGCTTAGAGACCTTCTGAACAAGGTAATACATGCATATACACTTCCCTCAGTTACAGCTTACTCATTACACACAATTAATTTGATTGTGCCTGCTCTTGTTCAGATGGTGGCTACTAAGGAGAAAGTGAAGGAGCTGCATCAGCAGTATAAAGAGGCCAATGAGGTGAAGCCACCCAGAGATATCACAGCTGAGTTCCTGGTGAAGAGCAAACACAGAGACCTCACAGCACTCTGCAAGGTAGTAGACCAAACTCGCCACATTGAGCGAATCCACATGACCTCATCCCACACTGACCATTTAAACACTGTGCACGCTTACACATATAGAAACTCTGATTGGAAACCATGTCAAAGACCAATTCATTTTGTTGCAAAAGATTCTGGCTTTGTAAAATCCTATTCCAAAGGCCAAAAAAATGGTAAACATGGTTTATGAAAACTGTATTTCTGTCCCTTTCAGCCTATCCTTTTTGTCAAATTAAAGCCGAAGTCTAATTAAAACAAAGGTCTGAAAACTTGAGCTCATTCAGTGTCCTAGAAACTGACTAACTTCCCAGCAATGATGACTGCACATTCAAAAGCCAAGCATCTCTCACGACATCTCCTCAGGTAGCGACTGCCGACACCTCTGGATCCATCATGCTCAATCTTAATATCTTTTTACTGCACAGCAATGTTTTCCAGCCATGCCAGACACCTCTGCCCTTGGTAATGGAGCATAGTGCCATTTCAGCCTGCTGTTTCAGTTGGGTTGTTTTAGTACTTTTTCCAAACCGCAGTCTAACACTGTCGTACTCCCTTTAGCGCCCACAGAGCCAAAAGTTAAATTCCTAACTTAAATGGTCTTCACTGGTGAAATTTTTAGCATGTTAATTCACATAATCACTCTCAATTGTAGCCCATTAGAGGCGTTCAAACCATTTATGGTTGAAACATGAATTTCGACGCCTGCTCGCTCAGACTGGGGTTTGAATTCATTTTAAACTTTCAAGATACTTTTAGTGCATGACTCTCGTCTAGATGTAGGGTTAAGCCTTTCAGATGTACAAAAGTAAAACATTTTTATATACTCAATCAAAACTTGACTTCGTTAACCTTTGCAAATCAATATGTAGACATATTAGTCTTCAAAGAGGCCACTACTGTCAAAAGTTTAGTGATGTAAGATTTTAAAAATGTTAAGAAGTCTCTTATGCTTAACAAGGCTGCACTTATTTGATTCAAAAATGTTATATATTGTAAAAAAAAAAAAACGTTTTGTTGAATATTATTACAGTTTAAAATAACTCTTGATTTTGAATCTATTTTGAGATTTAATTTAATCTTGTGTTGGCAAAGCTGAATTTTCAGCAGCTATTACTGCAGACTTCAGTGTCACATGATCCTTCAGAAATCATTCTAATATGCTGATTTGGTGATCAAGAAACATTTATTATTATTATCAACGTTGAAAACCATTGTGCTACTTAATATTTAAAGTAACAAAAACAGCATTTATTTGAAATGCACATTTTTTTGTAATATTATAAATGTCTTTACTATCACTTTTAAACAGGTTAATACATCCTTGCTAAATACAAGTATTAGTGAATATGCTTTCACCTTGTGTGGAGAATAATACCATAGAGTGTGCTTGTTGATTTCATCCGATTTAAAACATGTTCTTGCAGACTGTATCCGTCTGACAGACAGAGAAACTATAGCAGGATATTTCAGAATTGTGTGATGTGGTTTTGGGGGAGGGTTTTCTTTAAATAGTCATGTGCTGGTTAGATGGGTGACCGGCCGGCCCGCTCAGAGAGGGATGACTCTGCCCTCTGGGATGAAACCACTGCCGCTGCCCTCAGCCGTTCAGCAAAAAGTGTACACATTCGAAAACCTCACACTCAGGTGCTTGAGAGAGGGAGGTCTTATTTTGAACTGTTTCATGTTCATTGTGAATCTTTTGTGAATTTAACTGTGTAAAAAAAGAGTGCATTTAATTCCCCTAATGTTGTGTCACATATGCTTTCTTTAAAATGCATTATTATCTGCATTGTGTCAGCTATTGGCCACCCTGCTCTCTAGATAAAGGTATCACCATCTTTCATTTAAAAACCTACATGTGTGCTGATTTGTGATCCTGTCCTATTGCTGCAGGAGTATGATGAGCTGGTGGAGATGCAGGTAAAATTAGAGGAGAGACTGCAAGAGCTGGAGGCCAACCCACCTAGGTAATCAAATACAACCCATGCAAGTAATCAGACCCACTGAGGTCACATTAACATACCTGTCTATCATTCCAAATGGAGTCCAAGTAATGTCACTCTGGATCTTTTTCAGTGATGTTTATCTGTCTTCGCGAGACCGCCAGATTCTTGACTGGCACTTTGCAAACCTTGAGTTTGCCAACGCTACACCTCTTTCAACACTCTCGCTCAAACACTGGGATCAGGTACAGCACAGACACTTTTTTTTGCAAAGCACTTTTCATGTCTTAATAGTGTTTTTGTAAATGAAAATGGTGCTCACTATGGAAATGTCATTGGTTCGATTTCCAGTCAGATGCTTAAATGTAAGAACTCAGTTTAAAGAAAAGAAAGCTTGCTTATGCAACCTGTCCCTTTTCCTTCTGTGTTTGACTAGGACGATGATTTCGAGTTCACGGGCAGTCACCTAACAGTACGGAACGGATACTCATGTGTCCCAGTGGCACTTGCAGAGGGTTTGGATATCAAACTCAACACTGCAGTGAGACAGGTCCGATACACATCATCTGGTGAGTCAGTCAGTCCAGCTCCTGCTGTTTGTGACTATATTTTGGTGTGTTTGTGTATTTTACATTTATAACCATCATTTCCTCCCTGTCTCAGGTTGTGAGGTGATTGCTGTGAATACCCGCTCCACTACCCAGACTTTCATTTATAAGTGTGACGCCGTGTTGTGTACCCTTCCTTTGGGAGTGCTGAAGCAGCAGCCGCCAGCAGTGCAGTTTGTGCCTCCTCTGCCAGAATGGAAGACAGCTGCCATCCAGAGAATGGGCTTTGGGAACCTCAACAAGGTGTGAATAATTCCTTTGCAGACGGGAGGGTGTTGATGTAATGACAGTGCTGGCCTGTATCAGCATAGGACATTTTATGTGTATATATCGAACTAATCCACTTTGGCTAAAACAGAGTGACGCTTAGGGTTGGGCTGATTAGGTCAAGTCATATTTAATGTCGTAAAGAGTAGGGGTGTAACCCCGGTGTCCTGGCCAAATTCCCTCCACTGGCCCTTGTCTATCATGGCCTCCTAATAATCCCCATCCACTTGATTGGCTCTATGACTCTCTCTCCTCTCCACCTGTAGCTGGTGTGTGGTGAGCGTACTGGCGCCGTTGTCCTGTGGCTGCCGTCGCATCATCCAAGTGGACGCTGCACACTGGTGGTGGTTGAGGAGAGACCCCCCCACATGATTGTAAAGCACTTTGGGTGTACGGCAATACACACTAAAGTGCTATATAAATGCATCATTCATTCATTCATTCATTCAGTGTGATAGAAATTGGTGTGTATCCAGTGAGTGCTGAATGAATTTACCCCCACACATATTGAGTGTCCAGGATGCGTCATCCTCCTCCTCTGTACTCTCTCTCTCTCCCCTCACTTCCTCTCCTAGCTCAGCTGCAGCAGAAAAATACTGCAGTATTATGCAATTGTCCCGCTCCATTTCTCTGTTTTTGTCACAAGAGGGCACAGTGTGTTACCGGATTCATTCACAGTGCTGCTATATCAGAAACAGCTGCCTGCATACACCGCAGGATGTCAGAAATGTTCACTGAAACGCTTGTTCATTGACTCAGTTGAAAACAAGCATTATTTTTTAAGATTGCATCTTTTTTCTTTTTATCATTTTGTATCGTTTTAGTTACAAAATCTTTCCGTAGTAGCTTTAGGATTTTTTTGTGGCAATGTGCACTGTATTGTAAGTTGTTTTGCTGTGTAAGAATCTGATAAAATACATGCATGTGATTGAAAAATATTGCATTATGATGGTGGTGTAATTTATAGTGGCACAATACATTTAAATTATGCTGATGCAGCATTGGACTGCTAGTGTTTAAATGGGGTTTAATTAAAGGGTTAGTTTACCCCAAAATGAAAATTCTGTCAATTAACCCGCTCTCTTGCCATTCTAAATCTTTAGGACTTTTTTTTTTTTTTTTTTGTGGAACACAGACCATATTTTTAAGATGTTATTAACCAAACAGTTTTGGTGCCTATTGACTTCTAATGTATGGGCAAAAAAAGAGGGAAATTTGTCCAAATATCTTATGTTCCACAGAATAAAATCAGTCATTTAAAAAGGCCCATTCTGTCCTAATCTTTGTTGTCCTTGTCCTAGGTGGTGTTGTGTTTTGATAGAGTATTCTGGGATCCCAGTGTTAACCTCTTTGGACATGTGGGAAGTACTACGGCCAGTCGAGGGGAACTGTTTCTCTTCTGGAATCTCTACAAAGGTAATCATCCTTCAGTTTAGGGATCCTTCAATATTAAACTTCTGGCTGTTTTTGACAATTGATTTGTAAATTGATAATTAGAGTATATAATAGTGTTGTGTGGTAATTGGAGTAGACACTCCCTGTGGGATAGTTTCTCTCAGGAGTTGCTCTTGTTCAGTATGTAAGACCTTACTGACTCTTTCACATTTTACTTCTTTTGTTGTATTAGTTAAAACAATTTACATTGTTGTCTAATCCCTCTTTTATGTTGCGGCTTTAAACGAGCGGGTCGTAACATAAAATTGGGGGCTCGTCCGGGATTGCTACATGTATAAGTAAATGCATAATGTTTTTTGTGTTCATCTGTGTAAATGAGGAGACTTCATGTAGTTAGAGTGTCCTCAGCTGGATTTAAAATCCCATCATCGAGGCACTGTTTGTTATTTTAGTTTGTTATTTTTCCTTTATTATTTTTGTTTTCACGTTATTATTTCCTTTTCACGTCCTTTAATTATTTTGATGTTATGGACGATAATGTATGGAGAACAAAACAGTTTTCTAAATGCAAGTAAATTTAATCATCACAACATTATTTAAAACACAAACAACAGATACTCATTTTGAGATTTGCTAAAGAAATAAGCTTGCACAATGAAGTTTCCAATACTGACCATATATCAGTAATAAAAATATTGGTCGGAAAATTCCCTCTGATAATTGTAATTGCATAATTGTCATTCAGAGCTCACTTTGAATCTGACCTTTTGTGTCTTCTCAGCTCCCATACTGCTGGCTCTGATGGCAGGAGAGGCCGCAGGCATTATGGAGAATATCAGTGATGATGTCATCGTTGGCCGTTGTCTAGCAATCCTCAAGGGCATCTTTGGAAGCAGTGCGGTACCTCAGGTGAGCTCGGATGTGCTAAAGTAGCTTACTTAATTTGTAGTTCAGCACTGTGCAACAAAAGCTTGTGTGAATAACAGTCATGAGAGGAAACGTCAACCTAAATCTAATGAAAAGAGTTCAGTTCTCTAATATATCACACACTGAGACTCTGCGGCTCATTCCCATGGTATGGAGCGTCTGGCTCTGCTCCAACGACAACAAACCGACTATGTGTTCTGTGTCTGTCGTCATGGCAGCCAAAGGAGACGGTGGTGAGTCGCTGGCGTGCCGACCCTTGGGCTCGTGGGTCTTACTCGTACGTAGCAGCCGGTTCGTCTGGTAATGACTATGATCTTATGGCCCAGCCCATCACACCTGGTCCTGCCATACCTGGAGCCTCACAGGTGAGCGTCATAACTTATTGCTCATTTCCTCTGAGATGCTCATGTCAGCAGAAGCAGATGTCATGCTGATTGTGTGCGTTCCACAGCCTGTTCCACGTCTGTTCTTCGCGGGCGAACACACGATCAGAAACTACCCCGCTACGGTCCACGGCGCTCTGCTGAGTGGGCTGAGGGAGGCAGGAAGGATCGCTGATCAGTTTCTAGGAGCCATGTACACTATGCCACGCCAAGCCACTGCCAATCCAAACCCACAGCCATCCCCCAGCATCCAATAAACATCTAAACCCGCACATGATGCGCATAGAGAGAGAGAATGTGAGTTGGGGATTTTCAGCGAAAGAATGTCTTGCTAGATAAAGAGTGGGCGGGTCAAGTAAGGACACCGAGTGACTCCTTAGACTGAGAATGTGTGTGTGTTTATGGGAGAGTTTGTCTGCGTGTAAGAACATGCCTTTAGGGAAATCATTCACTAATCTGGGATCTGGAGATTTAAAGCAACCCTTCACTCATTTACCTTCTGCTGCTGCAGCTTTTCTGACTAACTTCTAAGTCCTCTAAAAGGACAGGTGGATGGTTTCAGAAGAATTCCCAGGTGTGTCGGAATTTACCTGGAGTGGTTTGTTCCCCACTGAGGCCCATTCAGTCAGGGACTGTTACTCACACATAACGCAACTCATACAAAGTCCTTGATCGCGAATTATCAAATGTTTCAAGGCAGAGCATTACAATTTCATTTGTAAAAACCATATAGGAGATGGATATGGATGCATTAGTTGAAATCTAACTGCCTACCCAACCCATTCCTTTTTTATTTTTTCAGAATAATTTAAAAAACAAACAAAAAGAAAATCAAAAGCAAATGTTATGACTTTGTCATTTCCATCACTTTGTAGTTTGAATGCTTTTGTGAGGAAAAATTGCTTATTAGCTGGAATGCACATGAAGTGTTGCTAATAGGTCTATTTCTGTTAAAATAGAATATCAGTTATAGCTTTGTATCTTTCTTGAGCAGCTCTTTTTTTCTTAAGTTTTATTATTTGTTTAATTATGGTCATTGCAATCTTTTTTATATTTGTGTGTTTTTTGGTAGTAAAAATAAATATGAAGTCTGCTTCATACCCCCAGCTAGTTTATGGGATTTTTTTCTGTTTATTCATTTCAGTATCAGGTTTGCCTTAATAAAGAGCTGGTTCAGACAGAATGCATATTGTGTTCCACTGTGCTGCTTTTATACATTTTATTTAATGTAAACATTGGTAACACTTTAGTACAAGGACCAATTCTCACTATTAACTAGTTGCTTATTAGTATGCCTGTTGTTAACATATTGGCTGTTTATTAACACTTATAAAGCACATATTCTGCATGACCATATTCTACATCTCTAACCCTACCCAATACCTAAACTTAACTACCTTACTAACTATTAATAAGCAGCTAATTAGTAGTTTGAGGCAAAGGTTGTAGTTAATGGTTTGCAAGAATTGGACCTTAAAGTGTCACCTAAATGTTAAATGTAAATTTATCACATTCTCCTTTAAAACATGTTGAGAACCTCCTGTTCCTTTCCATTTTTCAGTGCTGTATCTCACATTGTCTGTGAACAAACTCTCAAGTTTGCCGCCTTAGGTCAGTTTCATACAAAACACGTTTATGTCCACCGTTACTGCCTCTCATGAGTGCTCAAAAATCATAACTCAATCTTCTGGTGAAATGACAGCCTTCTCTCTGGTAATGTATGCTCAACAACTCCAATCATTTAGTCTGCTTAAATTCCACCCCTTTCTTAAATTCCACCTCAAGCGCACATTCAGATCTGCCTCCATCCAATCAACAACAATGGATAAACCAAGTCCCACCACACCTTTTTTTCTTTTTGGTAATCCATTTCCCTAGGCTGTATGTCACAGTATGATCTTTTGAAAATAATCTTTCACTACTTTTGTTGAATCACAACATTAAAAAGTAAAAAAATAAAATCCTTTCCTTGAGGTGCATTCCATTTACCATTGTTTGGTTGAGTTTTTCAGGCATAATCCAGTCATTTCTATAGGAATCCACACATAGAATAAACAATATTTTGGTCAAGCACTCTTAACCTGCTTCTTTAGTCCGTTTTCATGGTCTCATTTTTCTTCTACTTTTGG
Organism: Tor tambroides; assembly: GCA_021397915.2. Lineage (NCBI taxonomy): Eukaryota > Metazoa > Chordata > Actinopteri > Cypriniformes > Cyprinidae > Tor > Tor tambroides. The sequence goes on from JAFVLL020043481.1 coordinate 51,741, forward strand.
TTATGGCCATTTCCTTTCCATTTTTGTCTGCTTTGCTTTTTTATGATTAGTTTATCCAGTCTCTTCACATGTCACGCTGCCCAGAGGCTTTTTTGGCCTCTCTTTTGGCGCTCTCTGTTCTTGCTATAACCCCTCCAGGCCTCTGGCCTCAGCCCCAGTTTGTGTGGTGTGGGCCCTAGCAGCTGCACTGCATTGTGGGAGTCTGAGGGACCTGAGCTGATATTGGCCCCAGCAGTTTGGTTCATGATTAGAGCCTTGAGCAGCCTGCACCACAATGCCACAACCGTACTTTAATTCATAATACTGCAGTCGTCTAGTGGTTTTGATAATGTGAGTACATTTCGGCTCATTGACCGCAGAGCCGAATTGCCCTCAAATCATGTCTATTAGATAGTATGATATTTTGTGGATGCTTTCATGTTGAACTGTTAACTGCAGGCAACTTCAAGACCAGTTCCTCTAGATTTATTGACTCTTCCAGAGTCACAGCGTTAGCAGGTAGCAGAAAATGATGCGCGAGCTGCACCGCCTCAAGACAGACTCTATAATCTGATTGCATAATATTAAAATTAATTGACAATTCAACTTGTATTTTAACACCTTTGACGTACTATAATATTCTCAAAGACACCTGGATGCCTTCTGGGATCTCTGATCAATATTTCATTGCGTTAGACTTGGAGTATGTCTCTTTTTGAATGTGATTTGTGATGCACAGGCATAGCAGTAATGGGTACATGAGTGTGTCAGAACTCAAACCTGACTCATCTTGTTCACAGGCAGATGTTACTCTTAATCACCCACACACTACAACGACTTCACAATGTGCCCTTCAACACAGAAACCCCCACACACCCTGCAGCCCAGAGTGCAGAAATATACTTCCCATGGACTAAAATAACCAATACGTACACACAAACACCTCCACACACAGATAGGCCATCTAAGGTTTCATTTTTTAAAAATCAGATAGTTTCATGTTAACGCTCCATTTAAAATGCTTTTAAAACTCATCTTCGGTAATGCTGATGAATGTTCTGCACTGGAAGAAAAGGTGGGAACAAGACTGACTTCACTGTCTACACTTTTCTAACTTATCCATTTTGAATGTCTTTCAACAAACTGTCCCATTAGACTGATAATTCTCAGTCTCAGAACAGGATTAAACCTTTAGGAGCCGATTGAAGGACTTGGACAAACAATAGTGAATTCTGATGCTGAGTGAACTCTCTAAGTCTGGTTTTAACGTTCTTTGCAGCATCCTGTCAGATTTATCTTGATTTGTGGTGTCTTTCCCTCTAAATAGTATAGAAAATAGAAGATATTTTTGATGAAATCCGAGAGCTCTCTGACCCTGCATAGACAGCAATGCAAGTGAAATTTTTTTTAAAAAAAAGGACTTTATTCAACAATTCTCCTCCAAATCACGTATTCCGCCATTTTAATGAGTACCACAACGCATATGCGTGTTTTCCTCTGAACGTAAACAGCGCGGGCTCGTGATGCTGCTGACATAGAACAAGCCTTCATTACGTGCAAACGAAAGCACGCGCATATGTCGTGGTACAGTGGCGTGCACAGGCCTCCGGAGGGGCAGGGGCGAAATGGCGTTACAAGGGCACAATCGCGGACCCGGGGGGTGGGTGGGTGTGGATGGATTGGGCTGGGTGATGGGTTTGGTCCCCCTCGGCTATAGGGGTGATATAGCAAAAATATCATATCACGATTTTTTTTTTTTTTTTTTTTTTTTTTTTTGAATATGCGTTCAAGATTTTTATCACGATTCTTTATCATGGTTTTTCTATTTTGCAAGTGTTTTGAGCATTACAGCCAAACTAATTTCCCTATTATAAAGACCTTTTAGCCTTTTAAGGTAACAAAATATAAAAAAGGATGGTCAATATTTAGGCCAAAGTGGGTGAAGATAAAAATCTTTGTCATTATTTTATCTTTGTTATTACAAAATTAGAACAAAGATACACATTACAAATACACACAATATACAAATAAAATAAACAGTGTTTTATTTTCAGGTAGGCTACAATAGGTGTATTTAGCAGGAGCATTCAAGAAATTGAATGAACAAACATTAAAAAAACATTATATAGACTGATTCCTATTAAAGCAACTGTATTAAAGTTTTTCAGTCAAGAGTAGTGAGTGATTTTTCTTTGTGTTTGGTGTTTATTATAACATTCAAAGAGACCATTCTTTTAAAAAATAAAAATAGTGAGTAACACTTTAGAATAGGGAACACTTATTAACTTTCTTCTTTCTGACTTTTCCATCAATAAAGTCTATTTGCTTATTAATAGTTACTAAGGTAGTTATTAAGTTTAGGTGTTGGGTAGGATCAGGGATGTAGAATAAGGTCATGTAGAATAAGGCATTAATATGTGCTTAATTACTACTAATAAATGGCTAATATTCTATTAATATGAATGCTAATTAGCAACTAGTTAAGAGACCCTAAAATAAAGTGTTACCAAATAGGGTTATTTTTATACCATCATTTACTCAATCAAAAGTTGTTTTAAACCTCAATGAGTTTCAACATAAAGATAAATTCAACATAAATGCTCTTTTGAAGAATGTGGAAAACCAAACAGTTGCTGGTCCACAGTGACTTCCATAGTATTTTTTTCATACTATCAAAATCAGTGTGGATCAGCAACTGTTTGGTTACTCAGATTCTCCAAAATATCTTCTTTTCTTTCAGCACAAGAAAGAAATTAATACAGGTTTGGGACAACATGTGAGTGAGTAAATAATGACAGAAATAAAATTTTAGGGTGAACTATCCCTTTAATTACAGTCGGCAGCATGTTTAGTACTGTCCCTTTAAGACCTGCTCCCATCAAATATACAGGCACGCATCCGTTTCTCTCAGCTGTTTACTTTCATTTTAGACATAACCAACTGAGTCTATAATAAACCTTGTGTGTTTTGACAGTATTAGCACAAAAGATAACTTAGTTCAGTAATCAGGCGCTGTTTGACGTGCTTTTTCGTGCACGCGCTTTGGGTGTATGTGCTCAGAAAAAAAGCGCATGTCTGACCACTGCATGAATGAAACTTTTAACCGGCAAGGCTTTAAAGCAGATGCAAATAATGTACTTTTGTGATTGTGAATAAGTGCAGTGTCCCGTGAGAGTAACTCTACCGCTGAGTTAACACTGAATGTATGTTGCGTTGTACAGTACATAGAGACGGCGGCGCCAGAACTGCAGCTGATAGAATGTGCGCTGTAGCACGATACTACGATATTTCTTCAAAAAAGCAGATCTTGGAGACATTTTTATCGTCCATGATCAAAAATCGTTATATCGAACACCCCTACCCTCGGCAGAAATCGCAGACCGAGGGCACCGGACCGCAAGGGCACTTTACCGTCGGACCTCAAAGGGGCAGGGGCTCGAGCCCCCCTGGCCCCCACCTTGTGCACGCCACTGTCGTGGTATTCTCCAAAATGGTGGAATACGTCATTTGGAGGAGAAGAATTGTTGAACAAAGAGTTATTTTTGTTTTCTTTGCACACAAAAAGTATTCCCATAGCTTTGCAAAATTGGGGTTGAACCACTGATGTCCTTACTACATGTCTGGGTCTGGGAACATTTCATTGCATTGCTGTCTATGCAGGATCAGAGAGCTCTCGGATTTCATCAAAAATATCTTCATTTGTGTTCCGAAGATGAACAAAGGTCTTACGGGTTTGGAACGACATTAGGGGGCGTAATTAATGACAGAATTTTCCTTTTGGAGTGAACTATCCCTTCAGCTATTCTCATTATACTTATCGTTCTTGGAGTAAAAGGGCCTTTAAATTCCCAGTGAATTTTTGAATAATATCCAGGCGTTTTCTCCCCCTATAAAATGTAAGTGAATCAGGACAAAAATACATTGTAACCCCCTCATTTTTAGGCATACACTTAATTTTTACTTTCATGACTGGAATATAGTGTACCTTATTCTGAGTTGTAGTATTTAGATGGATCTATCTGGCACTACACAAAGAATATGTTCCTCCAGCTGAAACCAAAGGGGTGTGACAGTCAAATATACTGAATATCTATCAAATTCCTATGGTTTATTGTGTTTGTATTGCGCTGTTATCACCAATGTATCTATTAAATGACTGAGCTTCTTGGATGTACATTGTCCATCAGTCATGTCTAGTAACCATCTGCCAGCAGATGAACTTACAAAAAAGACACTAGATAAAAACACAAACCCAAACCTGTTACAAACAAGTTGCTTTTATTATATCAGCTGGAATACATAGATTGCAGTTCAGCCTAAAGATATGTGTAGCTCCATGCACAATGCTGAAACATGTTAAGCTGAAACATGCACAAATATTACAGTACAAAGGTGTAAGACTGAAACACTGTGTTATTGCTGACACTGAGAGGCTGAATACAATGAGCATGTTCACCTGTGTCCTCACCGCAGGTTCACGCTATACCAACATCTGCTTGATAGCCATTCGGTCTCCCTTCTTTAACGATGCAGGCCTGTATTTATATGTGCAGTGTCTTTGAGAGACAGTGTAAGCAAATATCAGTGAATTTAATTCAGTTAGTGTGTGTGTTACAGCATGTTTGCCTATGTGTGTTTAAGGCCTGAAATCTGTCTTTGGCAGCGCTTTTAATACGGCACAGGAGATGAATGAACCCTGAATGAACAGAAGGGAAACCCACAGTCTGAGCGGTTAATAAAAGATGAGAACAGTACAGAACTGAACCATATTAAGCCTCTGGCTCAACATATCCATCTTACTTCACCCAAACACTTCCCTTAGAATGAAAGAAAAAAGCAAAGTTTGAAAAGCTGGTGAATTAACACTTTTAACTGAGTCTGCTAACTTTAATAGTTCATACAAATTATGAATAAAACATTGAAATTAATAATCCAAAAAAAAACTCTCCAGGAGCCCAATAAGGTACACATCTACACAATAAACAAAAAAAGGGAAAAAAAAAAAATCTTAACATATCTTAAACATGGCCCACTTTACAAAATTACAAGATACTTTTAAATAAAACCTATCCGACTGGAAATGAAGGAAAAGCTTGACAATAGAAATATTTACCCTTTTAATTTCAATAATGCTTAAGAAGCTGTTTGTTTCCTTGTAAACTACAAAAATATCTTGGAATGATTTTTGGCACGTGTCAACTGAAACACAATACAGAGCACTTGGCCTTACAGAAAAAAGAATAATGACACAAATTACAATAAATCACTTTGCAGTCTATACAAATAATGTGGACAGTCCATTTCTCAACCCCAAAAATACAAGATCTGTCTCACAGCTGCTGCAGGTGAACTTATTCTGTCATTTTGGCCAGTGCACAAACACATGTACATATATACACATCTTCAATGGCTGTACATTCACTTACTTAATTAGGGGGAAGTAATACAAAAAAAAAAAAAAAAAGGGGGAAAAACAGGCATATTAGAAAATGAAATCCATAAAGGTTAAGGAAGAGTCATTTACTTTAAGTGCTGGTTAAGTGCAGATTCTGGAGTGATATTTCATGACACCGTGACCTATTTTTGACCTTTCAGGGCCAATGCTGGCTCACAATGCGGGTATAACACAGCCTTCAAAATTTCTCTTCTGTACATTCAATATTACTTTATTGCTTAGAAATGACATTTAGAAAATAATTACAACTACTTTCCTCGATAAGGCTTAGAAAATTGTCACTAAAAATGATTAAAACCATTCTGAGTCATCACCAGTTGTCAGAAGCTAAACACAGTAATGCTTACTGACTAGGTTAGGTTTGACCTCCTAAATGTACACAAAAGTGATGTAGATGGGAAAACCTTGATGTAGCAAGATATATTTTCATGATTTAGTTCTTTCAAGCGAACAGTATGTGAAACTATATAACCTCTGAGACGTGTAATCGAAGCTCACAGCCATTATTTCCACAGAGAGCTAAAGACAGAAGTGGAGGAATGAAAATCAGAGACATGTGTTAGATAACTTCTGAGGGCGAAAGATACATTGACACATTAGTAAATGGGGTTGAGAAATGAGGAAGAATTCCTTGAGAATTGCGGTTTCAGTCGGCCTCTTTAAAAAGACCTCTTTCAGAAACTTTGGACTGTCTTGTGAGCACATAAAAACTACGGTTTCCGACAGCTGCGGTTGCGCGTCGAAGCCACAGAGCAGCCGAGAGACCTTTGCCTGGCCGGGGGGTTGGGAGGGAAGAGTCTGCTGGTATTTCCAGCACAGACTCGCAGTATATCATCACATCCATTTGGGTCATGCTGCAGTTTTAGGATCATGTTTGCAGGCTTTAAGCGGGCACAAATTTATTATAGAGGGATTTACAATTCATAATGCCTCACACTGTGGAATTTGAGAAACGGCTAAAACTCTACAGAATCCAGGCTGACCCTCCTGGTTCTTCTTGGTACCATGCATGGACACCATTGCTGCCAGCTGGTCACACTTCCTCCCTCAGAAGTTATAAACCCATCAAATGCAGCACTGACCTCCGACCTGCAACCAACCCGGGGGTCGTATATCAGGCCTGCTGCCACTGCTTTAGCGAGCTAATAAAATGGCTTGAGGGACCGGCAGCTTGGATTACAGCAGCCCAGAGCACTAAGGTATTCTGGGAAAGAAAGGGCATGAGATACAGGAACCAGCATGGTCGCTTCAGCCCAAGACCCCTGAACAGGAAGTAAAGGTGAAGTCTGGGGAATGCATTTGGAAAGACATGTTTGGTTTTACTCTGCTGAACAAAGCAGGAACCAAAACTTGTGAAGTACAAAGCCAAACCACTGCCCGAAGTCTAACGAGTTATTGAAAAACTTTCAGAAAATTAATAAAAGAATATATACTATAAATGCTGTAAGGGCAGCTTGGTGTTGAAAATAAAGTCTGTTTTATGTTGGGTGGTAAAATCATTACATTATTCGTTACACGTTACATTTTTTTGCTGCTAAGCCACGTCGATTGTGTGTAGTGTCTCTATTTCTGAGGTATAATCCAAACCAAAGCTGTGAAAACATTTATACATCAGAAATGACTTCTTTTCAGAAGGATCTAGTTTGTTTTTGTACTTTATAAAACTGTTTTAATGATTTAAGTGCAATTACAAATTCATTAGAATGACTTAAATAAAATGGATCAATCGATAGACAAAAAGAAATTTCCACTCGTGTTTCAAAGACTCCATCCAGCCCAGGCAGAGGGATGAATGACTATACAGGACACAGAAGCACATGAAACCTGAACGAAGCAAAACTGACCGTGATGGTGAGACGTGGATCTTTGTAAAGCTGTAATAACCAAGTAAGATGCTGTGAAGAAAGCAAACTGCCCACCTGAACATCAACTCCCAGAACATTACATGTACAGCATTAGATTAAAACAAACAGAAAAATAAAACATCCCACATTCCAGTGACATTGGAGACTGAGATCATCTGGCGGGCCGAGGGATAATGGACCCTTCGTCATCATCGTCGGGTTCAGTCGAGACATGGTATTGGATAAGAAAGATATTAATACACACAGACACTTTAGAGTATTCAAGGACAAGAGGAATCTGAGCCTGAATGAAAAAAGAAATCACTGGCGGCACTAGAGTTTAAAACCTAATAGAAACAGTACAAGACATTTCAACTGCAGCAGCTCTATTCAATAATATTTCCGCATGAGGACAAAGTGATGGGCATTCCGATGGTGAGGCTGTTTATCCAGGCACAGGCATTCCTAATTTAAGCATTCTGGATCCTCTGTGGTGTCATGCTAGCCACCCTCAAGGCTCAACAAGCTCTACAGCTGAAATAACTGAAAACACGACCCATCTAGGGGTTTTTTTAGACTGACTCGGACCAGCAGAATCCCTAACACTGGTTTTCTGTGACACACTGAGAGTTCGGATCAATGTCTTTCTGTGCAAAGTTTGCGAGTAGAGTCACAGAGCGACTGTGAAGAGTCCGTTCTGAAAATCCTCCATAAATGTCCAGCATTTGGTTAGCTACCCAAATGGACGAGGTCACATCGAGATGAGCTCTAGATGATTGGATTCTCTCCAGCTGGTTTGGAATCCAAAGCCAACATCCCTTCAGAGCTACTGAGACGGGGGAAGAGTCAACATGCAGATGCGTTTCCCAGCTTTTTAATGTTGGTGGTCCTGTGCATTTGCTATGCTGGTTGAGAGACCATCAAATCCAGTTAAAGAGAAGATGAAGGAATTAAACACATTAGTAATAGAATACAGTTCAATCGACATGATCAGACACAAGGAGCAAATTACAAATGAGATCAAATAAACTTGGAAACCAGGCGTGAAAAACTGGGCATATGTACATGAATGGATACTGATACTCTTAGCACGTGATTGACTACTGGCTCTACGTGTGAACACCTGGATAATCAATTAATTTTAGCTGTGTGCAATAATCCCAATGAATTCCTGAATTAAACACCATCCAGAAAAAAAAAAGAAGTGAGATTGTCCAACTATTTAAAAAGTCACAAACTGTAACTTGCTCCTTGTGAAAGCACATGAAACTCAAGTTTGGAGATCTACCAGGACCTGTTGCACCAGAGAGGTCTGTATGGGGTTCTCAAAATGCTGATAAATGACCCAAACCCCTTTCACATTCTCCAAAAACCAAGATAGTCACATGTCTGCGCCTCTCCCTTGTCACATCTGACGACTTTAATACAATACGAAGAGCAGAAGAGGATTCATTGCTGTAGGAACACGTGACTTCTGCTCCCAAAGCGACAGCTGGAAGATGGTGAATTCATAGAGGTGTGGTTGATGTAAGAGTACGACTAGGAGGTTCCCAGGGGTCACTGCCTGGAAATATGATCATCTGATGGGTCTTTAAAGATATGGTGTAACTGAAGAGATGAAATGAGCTTCATTCCTTGCGCACAAGAGCCGCTTTGAGATGTAAGAACTGAGGCAATAAAAACACACGAGGATACTTTAGGTCAAGACTCATTAACATGTGAGTAATTAGCTTCTAGCTTGTTTTAATTAAGCATAACCCAGAATTCTCTATGGTGCCTAGCTTTAGATAAGTTTAACTAAATAAGGTTATAAGGAAAACACACACCTCTAGTTGGAAATGTGGGTAATCTCGGTCAATTTTCCAGGTGGCGATTTGACCAAGACCGGCTTCCATCAGCTGTGCGGTTCCTGTTAGACCAAGCTCCACGACTCCCAGACCTATCGTACAGGTCCACGTCACCTACGGGCTGCCTTCGCCAGGAGGACGGAGCAATTTCTCGATCGTCTGCAGACTGGGAAGAGGACAAAAATCCAACAAATGTGACAGTGTTCTAATGATTTCAATTGATTTGTTTATCCAACAAAAAAGGTATATACAGTAGGCCTGTCACAATCACATAATTGCCTGGCCATGAAATTTAGATCTATTATATGCAATATGACTGATTGGTGAATATTGTGGACATAAAATTTCTTTAACTAGCATTTAAAGCCAATACAGAAATGCCATGAAATGCTATTTTTATTTCTCTCTGTAAGGTTCAGTAATACATTACACAATACTTTTTGACCAATGACTTTTCCACTCAGTTGTGATTATTGCATAAGATTCATTTTACAGAGATTCACAGACTGACAAAGAGCATTTTCTAGTGGATATAATAAAAACATTTATTTACAATAGAAATTTCAAAGACTTTTTCCTTAACTTTTTAATATATTATTAATTTCCACAATTTTTTTTTCTTTTTAAATTCTCTGATATTTACAGATATATATTTACTGATATATATCATTCAAGTTTGCTGGGTTCCAAAAGAAAAAAGAAAAGAAAAAAGAAACAGTGTGAGCAGAGCAAGGACCTAAAGAGAACTATTCCATTTAAACAGTCCTAGATGTTTAATTCTAATCTTTATTGTCAATTTCAACAGAAGTATAAGAATTGTCCATTTTTGTACAGACCAAGCATTTATTAGACACGTCACAGGAGAGAAACTGCTCAGACCGCAGAACAAGTCCTAATGTAGAACGACTATTGTCTCTTTTCTTTACCATGAAGGTGGAGACTTTACACAGCCAACCAAATGGTTTATGACGTCAGTTATAAAAAGTTCCCAAATGAGGCAGCAGGATATGCCACACACTGTTGTGGAATTTCGTACACAGCAGACAGATGCTAATTGTCCATAATAGGGCTTGAGGCCTGCCGGGATACGAGAGGTGGGTGTACAGGAAACCAGTTACGATGCATCGCCTGCCAAATGGGCAGGCACAACCTTGCAACTTCCTGTGTCACTCAGGAAGGGGCAACGGGTGGAAACGACCCAAGCACAATCTTACAGAAAGATGTCATGACGGAATGGGTTCCACGTAAATCCATGGTACAGGAAAGAACATTATGAGAATAATGCAAAGTTACAGCTTGTACTGTAACTTGCTCCTTATGAGTGTCCTGAAATGGCAAATGTCTATATTTATTTAATTAAAAAAAAAAAAAAAAAAATGCCTAACACAGATCAAGCATTTATGTACTCAGTGCTAAGAGCAGAACATGTGGCCTGTTATGAAAAGATTTTGAAATTCTTGCTTTAAAAAATCTAATGAAATAAAATCCATTATTTTATATCCAGTGTGATTTATGTGATTCAAGTATATAAGTCTGTGATTAAGTGAGTTAAGTATCCTTTTAAAAGTATTCCTTTAAAGAAAAAAAATCTAAAATTCAGCTTATAAAGCTAGGTCATTTTAAAATAGAATGGAAAAAGAAACAAAGGTAATAATAACATGGTATTCTTTTAATACCTAACATTATCATTCAAAACCATGGCATACTGCATATCAGAGTATTATATATATTACCTTTAAGTTAAATTATTAATTTGTGTAAGTGTTATTTTTATGAACACTACAAATGATTAAAAATGAATAACCAACTCTTTTTTTAGTGCTACTTTTTTCTTCACTTAGTTGGAAGTGTCTTCATAAAGAAACCTTGAACAAAATAGAAGCACACCCAAAGTGAAAAAATTTACAAGGTGACTTTGTCCAGACAAGCTGTTAAAATATTTCAAAAATCACACTACACAGATGCCATTAACCAAAGTGTTATTACATTATGTAAGCAAAGTGTTATATTATTAAGTAGCTAATGTTTGCCTGTCTAAGCACAACTGTCCCATATTAATTTCCAGTTTAAATAAACAAAAACAAACCTGTGATCAAAATTCCTCCATAAATCACTCCAGATTTGTGTATTTTTATACGCAGGGATGAAAAGTCATTCCAGCTCTAAACATAACACGACATCTGGCTGACCAGGATTACTTTACTTTATACTGCTCTCCACACAGCAGGAGTATTAATGACTTTAGCACATATATTTGACTCATATAGGTTTTGTGTCAGAGACATGAAACAGATGACCTTGATCTGTGAGGACAGTCCTGGACACGTGCCTTCATTAATAATAGAGGAGATAACACCTCTGCCCCCGTGAGCACAACGACACCACATTATTGATGGACGGATTGAATCTCCCTCTAATCGCTTTGGTATTGATCTTATATAAGACAGTCTGGAAATCCATCTGAAGGTTTAAATAAAGACATCCACAGTCAAACTAGGAACCATGCGATGTGATACAGGTCCAGAGAAATAAATAGAAATTATGGAATCAACAATTCAATTCTGCATCCAGAGCTGTGACCGCAGTTAACAGATCTGTTTTACTAGCTGAAGTCTGAGGAGCTTCACAATGCAACTCGTAATTATCTACAAACAGCTAAAAAAACAAACCAAATTCTCAGTTTATAGGGTTTCTTCATTTAAACATTGATCATGTTGTGTGTCACAATCATAGTGATAACCCTGAGTGAGGCATTTGTTGAGATGATTAGTCTAAATTCAGGGTTTAAAAAAAAAAAAGGAAAATCACATGAGTTGGAGATAAAGCTGAATGCATGACTGACTGTGGCTGATTAGATAAATCCTTCCTAATGGACTCCAGATTGAGTGGGAATGGATGGAGATTGCTTTCAATCAGTTGTTGAAGCCTGCTAGACTGAGAATAGGTGCTTCTTCAACTATTGGCATTTTTATGTCCTAGGAGTTGATTTGCATTCAAACTAATATTTCATTTATGCTACTTTTCACATTAATTTAATGGGTAGATTTTATCGTTTTAGCCTTGACCCAGACCTTCAACCTTAAACTATTAAAATCCATTATAAAATATATTTTACATATTTGAAAAATACTATTTATCCAAACAAAGAGTGATACTTATGGAAAAAATGAAACTGTCAATCTTCACACACACACACACACACACAAAAAAGTATGAAACTATTATTCCGTTACGTGTATTTAGTATACATAAAAATGCAAGCTATGAAATTAGCTTAAACAAGACAAAGGAGTGAGGTATTTTTATTTTAAAAATGTTAAAAATGTCATTTACCATTTGCCATCACCATCATGGCGGAAATTACATTGTAGTAGAAATGAAAATGAATTCTTCTGTGACGTATAAGTTAGCACTGTTGGACATAGCAGAAAAATAAAACAAACTCCTGAGAGCATTTTGACGGAGTTCATTTTTTACCACAAGGCAAAAAAAATGCACACAGTTGAAGAAAAGGCCATGTATATACATATCTTTACTCTCTAAACCATTTTTTGGCCTTCAATTTTAAAGGTTTATGGTACAAATCAAGTTTACTTCTACAGATGGAAAGACGCTTTAAAGCTGAAAGAGATAAAAGATTAATGACAATGGATCCCCGACAGAGAAATAAGAGTGAATGAATGATTGTGTGATCACAATAGCAGTATATTAACTTACAGCTGCAATGACAGCATGAAGAACCATCTGTAGTACAAAGAAAACTAACCTTCACTGAGTGATAGAGAGAAGAGAGTAAGACGAATGATCTGACCTCTGGTTATGCAAGTGCTAGAATTCACTTGTGCATTAATCTTTCAGCTTTCTCAGATAAACGAACAGGCATTTACCATTCATCAGAGCAATAGACAAAGAAAACAAACATGGCATGAAATAGAACGTGAGAAAGAGAGACTGAAGAAAAAGGGGCAGTTTTTGTTTTTGAAGTCGTGTGCCAGGAAGGGTCCATGTTTGAAGGCCATCTCAGTGATTTAATTAGGTCTTTGTGGGTAAATTTGTGGGCTGGGCTGTTTGAGATGTTTAACGAGAGGATGATGGTAATTGGTGCGCTGATAGGATGCAGCTCTATTCTCTACTTCTATTCTCAGTAAGTGAAAAAGGGTGAAAGCTAGTGAAAAGGGCCCACTTTCCATGTTTTGACTGCTGGGGTGATGCCAGACTCAAATTGGTTTAGCTGATTAGACAAAAACTGCCTGTTGACCTGACTAACAGTTTTGCTGAAAACAAAGGCATGGCCTCTGACCTGTCCATCATTAGCTTTCAACACCCTTTACATGTATCAATATCTTACACAGAAATATTACTAGCAAAAAATGAAAACCGCTTTATTCATATAAATATAAAAAAAAAACATGTGTAGGGACCTACATAAACCTGCTAGTAATAGGCTGAACCCATTAATTAGGAGGTGTCCACATAAATTTCGCCATTCATGTGGAGTATTGTACCACTTTAAAAGGAAGCAAAAATATTAGCTTGAAGACTTCAACCTGATCATAAAGTTCCATACTCTGCAAATAGCGAAATCAAGGAAAAAGGAGGCGGAAAAGCAGGTTTAAATTACTAATACAAACAATTAGAGCCTAGTTTATTTATTCACATTTTAGCTTAGTCTTGCATGTAATTATAATGTATTCAAATGACCGAAGACAGACTAGAAAACAGTCTATACTACAACAATTGGAAATCACAGTTTCCTGGTTAGGATTCCATATCAAGAAAAACAGAAGAGAAAAGATACCTCAAGGGCCTATTTTTCTCTTTCAGCAGACAGAGAACGATCTAAAAATACCTCATGCTTACAAAATATCTGTCCTCTTCACCTTTTTCCAGATGTAGAGGATTACAAGAAAAACTTCCAAATCAAACAAAACAAAAAAGTATCATATTCCATGGTTAAATAATAAAATATATTTATATTATATTAATAATAAATAATAATAATTAAAATGGTGGCACCAAATATGTGCACAGACCTGGGGAAAGGGATGGGGAGGAGAGAACACAAACTACCAAGAGAATAAACAGACAAGATTGGATTTGGATAATCAGATGACTTGCATAAGCATACTGCTGACCTAACCTCAATTTTAGCAGTACAAAATTTGCAAGAAATATAATGCATTCATACTAACAAACTACCATATATCATGATGAGAATTCAAAATAAACCTGAACCTATGCTGAACACCTAAAGCTTTAAAAGATTAAATAAATGTATAAAAATGTATTGAAAGGTTAAATAAATGTATAAAATTATCTTTTTTCCCCCAATAAAGTTAGCATAGCTATGCTTGTCCAGTCTGTGAATGGAATCTTTTTATTGAATATGGTCAAAAGGTAAAGTCAGTACTCACCATGGGGTGTTTACGGCCCCTTGGTTGAAGTTGCTGAGCACTGACAGGCTCATGTGCAATAGCCCTCTCTGGTGAAGGAGTCTTCTTGTTCCGTCGTCCCAGATCAGGAACCGATGGTGCTGCATTGTTGATCCTACGCATGTACACTTCGACTGGGCTTGGTTTACCTCCACAGTTAGCAGCAGTGCTTGAGTTTGATGGAGTGTCCATCACTGTAGTTGCTCTATACGCTCTCCAGGTGGTTGCAGACTCGCCCTCATCCTCTGAGCCATCCTGCCTTAGTGCTCGAGCAGATTCATCCACCGAAGCTGCCCCACGGCTCCTCCAAGTGCTCCTGACAGTGACGTTTCTCATTTCTGGCAAACTATCATCATATGAGTGGTGGTTGTGTTGGCTTCTCCAGCTTGTCATGGTGGCGCTGCTACTGCTGCTCTCAAAGCCAGACTCAATGTCATTGTTCAAGTCTGAAGCTTCTGAAGACTGGAGGCTGAAGCTACTTTGAGATAGGACGGCTGCCTCCACGGGAGCAGTCTCTAGGTAACTGTGAGGTTCAGAGAAGTCAGCATCTGCCTCGCTTTGACGTATAGTGATCTCACTCTTAGGGATGGATATTTCGTAAGGTATAGAGATGCTACCTCTGTGCTCAATGCTGGGGCTGATGACAATATTACTTGTGGAAGTGTGCCTTTCCTTGGAAGGGGGCTCACTTGATAAACTACTGCTCCGACTGCTTGTTCGAGAGGAGCTGGGGTCATTGGGATAGAAGGTGATACTGCTGGTCATCTTGCTGGTCAATACTGGCTTAGTGGAGATCTTGGGTTTCCCACTGGTGGTCAAAGGCTCTGTGACTCCCCCTGACATTACTTCCTTTCTGTCAATCTCAACAATGGCTTGCTTAATGATAGCTTTTGATCGGAGGGCTTCACGAGGGCTGCATACCCTGCGGACCTCAATACCTGAGGTAGTATGCGTAGTTTCCTGGGTATCCCCTTCCACCATAAGAGGCTTGTGTTGCTCCTCACTAAAGGGGTCCTTTGAGGAAACATCAGAGTAAGATTCTTGCAGCCGTGAGTATCTAGTGTACTTTGATGTTCTTCCACTTGACATCAGGGGGTCGTTTTGCTCACCTGCCAATCGTCTGGAGCCAGTGGATTCTGTTTCGGAGGCTGAGGAATGACCATCAGAACCATGATCACTCAGAACAGATGGAGATACATGGGATCTATAAGCAGTATAGGAACCATTTGCCTTGGACAGACTCAGCATTGCAGAAGCATCCTGATCTAGATTTTCAGGTTCAGGTAGTCCTTTCTCAGATGAAGCGATGACAGCAGCACTGGCTGAAATTAGGAGTGAGCCATCAGAGTTGTTTGATTCACTATCATTTCCAGGGTACCTGGACAACTTCTCTGTTCGACTCTTATTGCTATCACTGTCGTTTTGCTTGACCGATGGCTTCCAAGACTTCTGGTCATTAGCAGCTGGAGGATAGCGACTAAGGACTGAAACTTTCTTGCTTTCATTGAGAGCACTTGAAGAGGCACTTCCAATTTTTTCATCTTTCTTTCCATCTTTTGTCCCATTATCAGAAGTAGTACTGGAAGCACCAGTCCTCATACCTTTCCTGACATTATGTGCTGGACTAAGAGTCCTTCGTACAGTTTTTGGGGAGCTTTCCGTGGAGTGACAAAGGTCTTTGTTCCTCTGCTTAGTTTCTCGCCTCTGCTGAGGAGATGCCTCTCTGCTTTTGTACTTTGAGGTGACTGGTTCGGAAGCAGCAGGACTCCTATTTAGTAATTTAGGTTTCTCCTGCCTGAAGCCTCGTACATGGACCTCTTCATTTTCTACCTTGCCATTCTCCAGGACCTTTGTAGTGCTGGTAATTGCAGAGTTTCCATTACTACTGCTGCAACCATTGAGCTGCATTTTTATTTGCTCAACCTGGTCATGGAGAGCTTGACTACGGTTCCTCTCCTGCTGGTATTTTTCTATCAGTTCAGCATTCTTGGATTCCATGTTCTTCAAGTCCTCCTCCACTAACTCCATCTGCTTCAAACGATTCTTCAGTCTTTCCACTTCCTGGCTGAGGTCTTTAACCTTATTATCTTCTTGCCCCTCTAAGCTATTTTTTTCATTCTCTGACTCATTTCTCAAATCTAGGTCACCTGAATGCTTCAAGTAGTCAAGACTCTTCTTCCTGGCCAGTTTGCATGTAAGGCCTGCTGAGAACTCATCCTCAATTCGAAGATCTCTAGAATCAAATCGGCTGTGGTCTGCTGGGCCTAGTTTGTTTTTCTGACGTTCAAGCTTCTCAGTCAGCTTGAGTATGATTTTCTCATCCTCTCTCTGCCTTTCCTGAAGTCTTTTGCGTTCAGCCACAAAAGTCTGAGTGAGACTCTTTAGTTTCTCCATCTCTGCAGTAAGGGACTTTTCTGCCCTGTCTAGTCGAGCTTCAGAGGTATCCACTTCCTTGACACGGGCCTTCAAGGCATCAAGCTCTGCTGCAAGCTTTTTGGTCAGGTTTTTCTCCTCATTAAGACTAAGGCACAACTGGGTGCAATCTGACTTGCTTTTACCAAAAGCCTCTTCAAGCTTCTCAAGTTCAGTCATTCTGCGCTGAAGACGCTCAATCTCTGCTTTAAGATCCTTGGTAAGTTTCTCTTCCTGATCTAATTTCTCCCTGACCTCACGACAAAGATCCTCCGCTTTCCTGACCTCTTCATCTTTGCCTTCAATTTTGAGCAATCTCTTCCGCATTGTCTCCACATCGGAGAGCAGTGAGGAATTGCTCCCCTCAGCCTGAATGATTTTGTCCTGAATGTCAAGAAGTTCATCTTCAGCTTTCTGTAGTTTGCCTCTGGCCTCTTCAAGCTCATCCAGACGTCGTCCTAAGTTCTGCAACTTGTGTCTCAGATGGCGACTTGTTGTGTCTGTCATTTTTTCTTTCTGATACTAATCTACTGTGAGGTCTTTATGATTGTTTGATGGAGAGGTACACATTTGTATGGTGGTGTTTTCGAAGTGCTTCCGGGACTCTTAAGAAGAAATCATAAAGGACAGGTCCCCGTTTTCCTCCTACCTTCAGGAGGAAGTTTTAAATACTTTTTATTTCAGCCTTGTCTCCACTATCACTGGTGATCCAAGTGAGTTTTGATCACCTGCAAGACAAAAAAGAACACACTGTTTAAGTGCCTGTTGTAAAACAAATACAAGCATATTTATGATAAAAACAACATGAGAAATGTCTGTAAAAGTTGTTTCCAAAATTTCACACTAAAACCATAAAAATATGGTTTGCGTACACACATCAACCATAGAGTTAATAACAAAAACCTGAATACATACTGCATCTGTGCATGATTTTACATTCACAAACCTTCAGTTTCAACCTTGAACCTAACCAATTTTTTATGATTTTTAAAATTCAAAGCACACATTAATAAGCCAATGGAATGATTAGGCCACTAAGCTAAGGAAGACCTTGGAAGGGGGAAGAGGATGACAAAGGAGAAGGGACATACACTGCAACACAACCTATGATAATTGCAGCATCGATTTCTTGCTGCACTTATACTGACAGCAGCACAACTCACTGATATTGCCCTTGGTCCATGTGCCTGTCTCTATGGCAACATTCGTAGTGACAGCCACTCTTAATCACACCCTCAGGATGCTGAGCAAGGTTTAGAACGTTTTACACGCCGAGGACAGTTCTGGCCACAGCAACGCACACTATAAGTAGCCTACAGGACAGTGCTACTCAAATTAAAAATAAAACTGGTGTAGCCATTTTTAATTATAAATTTGATGCTGTGAGCCACTAATTTAATGCTTTTAATTTTAAATTACCAATCAAAATCTCATGTATATTCAAAATGAATCTTATTAAGTATAATGCAGAATGTCTTAATAGCAGTTGTCTGTTTAGTCGCCAGATGTTTGGTAAAACCCCAAGCCTTATTAAATATTCCACTAAATACAGCAAAAGCACTCCCAGTAACAGCAGGTCCAGAGGTAATAGAGCATTTTATGCAACTTAATCTAAAGTGAATTTCAATATGACCGTTCGACTGGCAGGCCCACCACGATGGAGACGGGCCCAAATGAATGAGCTGCTGTGTGTGGATTGCAGGAATTCTGTCCTAATACTTTCATAATCCCATAATTTTATGGTGTGCGAGGCACAGGCAGCAGTACTTCGGGGTTTAGAAAGGAAACGAGTCATCCAGTAAATGTACCAGCCAAGCAGGAAGGAGATCCAGCACATCTAAGGCAGATTTCCATGACACATGACATTCATAATCACTCTGGCAAGATCGATCAGTGAAGGGGCTTCTAAGGTCAGGATTACACACACAATGATTCACATGCACACAAGAGCAAACTGATTTGCACACCTATAATGCCTATCTACCATGGATAACGATTCAACGACATGCACAGTATGAATCTACAACATGGGTGTCAAACTACCTGCTCAAGGGCCAGTTTCAAACTAGCCGTCCAGTGTTACATCCTTAAATCCAGTACGCAACTAATTTTTTTAACTTTCTGCATTTTGATATTTAAATATTATCCTGAGTTCTCTTGAGGATTTTTTAAAAGTTATTTTTATATGCTTTTTTATGCCTTTTATTAGGATAGGACAGTAGAGAGATGACAGGAAAGCATTGAGTGGAAAGAGGGGAGCAGGATTGGCAAAGAACCTCAAAACGGGAATTGTACTCTAGTCGCTTTGAGCACAGTATGTCGACGCACTAACCACGATGCTATCGGTGCTGACAAGTAATGTTAAACAGAAGCATATTATGTATTTTTTCCCACGACCTAAACACACATTTGTCGAAGAAGTTTAGTTACGCATGTCACATTAATAATTTGTTCTCATCATAAACATATGGAGCCATCTACACAGGGACGCAGAACACACACAGTAATGGTTAACTCTTTTAGGAATGCATAGTGTGGGTTAAGTTTATGACTTAACCTTCGGCCTTAAACCCCATTTTTAACTATGTAATGAAGGACGCTATTAGAAGGCGGTTATCACAGAAACACTATGCTGAGAGAAACAAAATCTGTGACTTACAGCAGCCAGAATAAAAGTGAGATGAATCGTGGAATATGAATGGTAAGACAATCCAAAAAAAAAAAAAAAAAAAGTTAGTCACATTTTATTTTAAGGTCTAGTTCTCACTATTAACAAATCATTAACTATCACTTTTGCCTCAAACTCCTAGTTTGTTGCTTATTAATAGTAAGTAAGTTTAGGTATTGTGTAGGATTAGAGATGTAGAATATGGTTATGCAGAATATGTGCTTTATAAGTACTAATAAGCAGCCAATATGATAATAATAGGGATGCTAATAAGCATCTAGATAATAGTGAGAATTGGTCCCTATGCTAAAGTGTTACCAAAAAAGTTAAGTAAAAATTAATGAGGGTGAAATTAAGTGTGAAGAAGTATTATTGAAATTTAAAAACGTGTCAAGAAAATATGACAAGGTCCTCGCGCATATGGAAATCTAAAGGATGGCAATAAGACACTCATTCACCCTGAAACCGCTGCAAATGCACAAGCATGATTTCACCTAATCAGGCAATCACAAAGAAAAATCATATTGAAATTTTATGGTGGATCAATAACTGGGCTCAAATTTTGCTCTGCCTTGAACTCAGAGATTTGCCTTGCACCAGAGATTGAGGAAACAAGGACCATAAAATGTCTCATCATGTCATATCTTTAGAGCTCAAGCTAGAATACATTTCGCATGACAAGTGAAAGTCTTCAAATTTCTCTTGAGGCTACTGTAGTGGTGAGAAATAAATGAAAAACACACCCATAAAGATCATCACAGAAACTAAAGGCATGGTAAAGTACCTGAATGCAAAGGAAATACTTCTTTCTCTTGCTTCTTAGCTTCTAGTCTCTCATACACACACTTTCTATTTCCTCCTCAAGAGCACCACACATGCAATCACGCACCATATCATTAGTCCAAGCCACGCTAAGCGATTCGTCGGCCTCCTGAACATTCTGTTCCCCCGGAGGAAAGAGGGGAAAAGACTTTCCCCTGCACTTGACATTAGTTTGGTTGGCCAGCCTGAAGCTCTTTATTCTTTACAAACATCCCTTAATAATCCCTCAAACCCAGAAATCATGCCAATCACAACCAAAAAGAGACAGAGGGAATGCACGTTTTACAAACATGGCTTCCAGATGAAAATTTTTTTGTGATCACTACAAGGTGAGGTTTAAAGCCACACTGTCCCAACTGAGACAAATGTCAAGATACAAGAGAAAAAGAGTAATTATAGAAAAATAACACTTAAAAATAAAAAAAAGCAATCAGTTCACACCTAAAAACATTCAAGTGTATGTAAATAATTTGCAGTAGTTTGTTTCTGAATGTGGCCAGAAACCACACAGAATAGTGAAATGATTTATAGTCACATCAATTTCTCCTCCATTTGCCAACATGTGGTCCTGTAGCTTCATTTTTATTGGAAGTCATTGCATCACATCATCGGTCAACTTTTCTTACCAGATCACTAACAGTCATGGTTGCTCTTAATATCTTAAATGGCTAATTTGCTGTAAAAAGAATGATTTCTGTTTGCTTTGCTGCTGCACAGTAGAGTTGTGCATGAACATTCCTACCAATGCTGATCCTGTATTGATTGAATGCTTTGTCAATATTGTACGGTTGAAAGTAATGCCAAGACAGCACACTGAATTGAAAAGAGAGACAGAGAGAGAGCGAGGGAGAGAGAGAAAGAGATGATGAGTGTGTGTTTGGCCTCCTCTGAACTCGTGCAGTTCTGGCAGAAACTGACAAACCACAAAATAGTGGCAACCTGAATCTTGAAGCAGCAATTTTTTACATTTTTCCATGAAAGCGAAAACCAGCCTATAATGTTCAGTTTGTTGTTTCCTGTGCAGTCATGTCATTTTCTTCTCCCTCTCTTCACCGCATTTGGAGAAATGGAAAAGTAAGGACAGGAAGTCTGATGTTTTAGTGGGGCTGTACGTCTGAATGGCCGAGCAGACAGCAGGGCTACTAAAAGACTCTGTGTTTAAAATAAAGACATGTTGAATTCAGATTTGTTTGGTCTTTCAAAAGAGTTAAAGATTAAAAAAAATGGCTCACAGGGCTCCTTTAAGCCCCATCAGACCAAAGGAAGACACAAATCACTATACAAGCAAACAAACCCTTCATCATACAAACTTAAAGACAACTTGGTTTATGCAACAGCTTTGTAATGCCAAAATACCAAGATGTGATGTTCATCTGCAGTCTAAATAAGAAAAAGATTACCCAATTTTATTGAATATAAATATATAGTCAGTTCAAAAAGTATCTGGACACTTAAGACACTTGAAAATATCTGAATGTTATTGCTTTAGATAAAAACATATCAAACCAAGTGGCATCTGCAAACAAGTGATGCTAGTGAAGACATTTTTTTCCTGTTACATTAACAAACTGAGTGTCGAAGTAACCACAGGTATAGTTTATCACGTTAACTTAAGGGACAGTACATCCTGTATTAATTTTTTTTTACTGATATCTAACAACCAGAAAGTTCAGAATATTCGGAATAATTTGAAACGGTGTATCTGTATTTTATCATTTCATATCCAAGCTACTACTAAAAAAAATGTTTTGAAAAATGATGCTGGGCTTGCTTTCCACTACTTTGTTTTTATATTTTATTACAGAAAAGGCACATATATTTTTATCGTAAATTTCGTGTCAAAATAAATATATTTGGGGCCCTGGTACAACACAAAATGTCATTATTGTTACTATTTTCTTCATAAATCACACTTTGTAAAATTGAACTTTTTTTTTTTTTAAAAAAGGCTTTTCTTACTAGTTACAACTGTAATGAGGAAATGCTAAAAATTCAAATGACAAATGAGAGGCAGAGAGAGAGAATGAAGGGTAAAGGTTTTGAATTATTGGCAGAATGGTAAAAGCACCTTAGCAACATCACATCTGTGACCACATCTAATGCCTGTGTGTGCACGAATTGGTGCAAAAATCTGTGTGGTATACTGTATTAATGGTGAACAGGACCAGTATGTTAAATATACACTGCACTATAATCTTTCATTGTCTTTTCTGTATCTTTCTTGTACCAGAATTCAGCAACAACATCACAGACACTCCATCTCCTGGACAACAGGGACAAATACGTTAAACAACAAACACTTGAAAAATTTTAGTTATTTACCTCGGTATTTTAAGGTTTATACCTCCTGGCTTACAGCAAGCAAACATTTATACGTCAATTTTGATTTAGTAAAGAGACAAATCACTGACCCCAGCAGACACAAACAAACCGTTTTCAGCCCAACAGAGACACTTAACAAACAGGAAAGGATGGAGAGAGCACGAGAGAGATCAGCCACATATGTTTGTTATAAACTCAGGTACTTGAGCATAATTTATGCTGTTATTTGAGTTTCTGTGGAGATTTCGAGTGAGGTCTAGACTCACTCACTGCGTGTATGTTTGCAATTGTCTTTTGATTATGTGTGCATTTCTGAGAATACCAGTTTAGATCCCTATAAAGCAGGGATACAAACTTTCACTGGTGCTTCTGAAGTGCTGCATGCTGTGTCAGTGTATTTCAAGATGCTAAGCTAAACTCTAATGCATTTGTCCTCAGGATCAGCAGATTGAACACAGTAGACGTATTACTGAAAACCGTGCATAATTGCAGTTTACAATCATCCAAAGGGCTACAAAACGGTGTAAGTCTGTATAACATGTTTCCGTGCCATATAACAGCTGTAAGAGAAGGTCTGCCTGTTTAAAAAAAACCTTATGACATCAGACAGAGATTAATTGTTTCTCATTATTAGTTTTGGCAGTGTGAACAGGAAAGGAAAGGAACTAAATGAAACAATGTCTGTTATATCATTAACTAGTGATTTTCAACTGATAGGTCATGACCTAAAAATGGACCTGTTCTGATAGGACTATGGACAGCGAGGAAAAATGCTAATAATTAAAAGCATCTAACCACATATGCGTGCATAGTTTAAATAGTAAAATAGCAGGCTTTTAAACTTTTAAAAAGGGATGAAAATCCTTTCCATCATCTTTTGTTGTTAATATCAAAGGCTGTGCTTCCAATCAAACATGAACAAAACTTCTAAAAATATAAGCATGTGTGTGTGTGTGTGTGTGTGTGTGTGTGTACTGTATATGGTGGTGTGCGGTGGTGTTCTCAGTTTTTTTTTTGTTTTAAATCAAATGCAAATTCATGTCCCAGTCACATTTTCTTGGTTAAATAAATATTACTTACACTATCAGAAAAAAAAGCAATTCTATTTTATAATTTTATGTTAATGTAATCAATATTCTATTTATTAAAGTCAAGTATGAATCTCATCAGGTTAGTGTTAAGAATTTCACATTTATTCCAAAATAATAACTCGATAACTCAAGGCAGTAACAATTTAAACAATATATTTTATTTGTGAACTTTTATTCAGCTATTCTTTTTAATAGTTAACTTAATTTTTTTTTTTTTTTAATTATTTTCTAGATCATCAAAGCTCAGTAAATACTGGTCACAGACAATTTACTTTAAACTTCACCAAGCTGATTACTCACTAAAAACTCCCATAGATCATGTTTTCATTCAATTTTAAGTCTTATTTTGACGTAACACAGTGGTTATATCTAAGTGTATGAGTTGTTTGCTTTTTTTAAATTAGTTTTTCCATTAACACCGTTATATCATTATATTAATTCAGACTGATTCGCGAACGCAGAACACACACAAATAAAAGAGGTGAGATTTATCATATGAACCAATCACAGCCAGTCATATCCAATCATATCACAATTTCAATGTTTGACTGAAAGGACATTCTTGTACACTCTTGTACAATAAACATCAAATATAAAATCTAGGTCCTGAAGCAAAACCTGTCGAGAATCACTGTCATAAATCACTCACCTGAAAACTGAGCAACTGTAATATGACACTAACTGAATTCCTTTTTAACAAGAACAAGCAGATATCTTCTGTTTTCCCAAAATACTGAATGAATGAAAAACATGAAGTGGTACAGTGATGATCAAATCATTCAATGAAATGGAAATGTGTGCATTTCATTGTGCTTAGCAAACAAGTGTAACAATGACGTAAGGTTTAAAGGTGGGGCTGTGATAAAGTGGGACTGGGAACGACAGAAAATTTCCAGGCTGATCTTATCACTAAGGTCACAAAAAAAAAAAAAAAAATTAATTATAATAATAATAATAAACTACAATACGATTACTGCTTTTACTGTATTTTTGCACAAATAAATGCAGCCTTGGTGAACATAAGAGACTTCTTTCAAAAACAGAAAAAATCCAAACTTCTGAAGTGTAGTGTCAATGTGAACTTGTGACCACATTTCCTGATCCCACTCTGGATGACACAGAAATCAAGCATCTGCTCTATTTAGGTGACCCGCTTTTGCTTGTGGATTACAGCACAGCAGGATAGAATACATCAGAATGAACTAAATAAAACCACAGATATTAAAAAAAGATCTAGATCTCATTGGGATTCTGAGTTTTACTCAATGAGGTCCACTAACATTTATTAACCCCAAAAGATTATCACTGTAGGTATCACTGCCTCAAACACCATGGAGAACCACCTGGACAAAGTACAGACTCAAAGAACACAACCTAGCAACAAACGTGCCACAAAACAAGGCATTATAGCTTCGTGCCAGATTGTTTTGAACAAGGTACAAGAAAATGTTATGCCAACAATGCAAAACAAAACAATCCTGAGATGTGAGAATTCCTGAGTCAAAGGTTAATGTCCACAGAGAAACTGTTGTTGATGATGGTGGTGATGATGTGTTTCTTCATTGTCTTGTTTATATGTGTGTGTTTACAGCTCTACAGTACTAATAACTGAATCATCCTCACTGACACACTCTGAAAGGATGCGTTCCTGGAAAGTGTGTGTGCGTGTTTCATTCTTTTACTTTGACATCCAGATAACCACAGGTTCACTGCCAGTGTAAAATCAGTTAACGTGTTCACAATGTGTGTGAGTTTGTAAGGAGGAAATGGTTTGTTAGTGTGTATACAGTCCAGAGTCCATCTGAAGCCTTTGTGAGTGACTTCCTTTAAACCCGGCACCACTGTTCCTTCCCTCTACAGCTATGAAGCACTGAGTTCAAGCTTTGGTGTGTCTCACTCATTTTCCTTGTTACACACATTTCAGTTTTTACTCTTCCTTTCAGACGCACCAAGAAATCAGTGAATCACCTTACTATCGTCAGTCATCACAACCTGCTGTGGCACAAATATCAACTGACTCAATATCTATATGACTTTAATTGGGTTGAGACGATTAAAACTATATCATTAATACCGTGAGTATGCAAACAAAAAGAAATATGCCCATGGGTGTGGATTTACTTAGCAATTTGTTAAGGACAACTTTGTCTCCAGATGTTTGAAAATATGTGACAAAACCATTCAAACAACTGGACTCTGTAAAAGGTTTTTAATGTTTTTGAAAGAAGTCTCTTATGCTCACCAAGGCTCAATTTATTTGGTCAAAAATACAGTAAAAATCAATAAAATAATTTAAGATATTTTAAAATGGAATTTAAATGGGATTTTTCTAAAATGCTGACATTTTTTGCAACATTATAAATTTAGTTACTGTAACTTCTGATTAATTCACTGAGTCCTATTAATTATATATATATATATATATATATATATATATATATATATATAAATTGACTTTTGAATGGTAGTGTAAGTATGCATGTGTATGTATCAATATATATATATATATCTTTTTTTTGTAATATATCACATTAAATTTCATAACGTACCAGTATTTGTAATAAGCTTATTATTAAAAAGTAAATAAATAACATAAATATGTGGTATGTCCTTATTTAGATAGCCACGTAAGTGTGTGTTTGGTAGTTTTGCTCTCTTTCATACTTACATGAATAAACAGTTTGCAAGATGCTGGCCACGGTAAACAGAAGTCTGCCACACACACACACACACACAGATTCAGACCACTTGTGCTGCTTTGTTGTAAGTCTTTCTTCCTCTAGCTGTATCATGTTTTCATTTCATTTCCATAGCACACTCAGCCACATACACTTAGCAATACAGACAATACACAGATCATTAATAATTAATAGTATAGATTTGTAACACATGAGAAATGAGGTAAACCCAAAGAAAACCACACCATCAACATCAAGTAAAGATCACGTACAGTTTAAAGACCTGAGTGACATGAGTCGACTATCACTGGTATTTCTGCTCGTCACTATAATAGATGGCACAACTGCGGCATCTGACCAATCAGAATAGAGTATTCCTGAGAGCATTGCAAAAACCATACATCACTGAACAAGAAAAATTATTTAGCCAAAGACTGTGTTCACTAATGTGTCCATATGGATAAGAACTGGACGTCTAAAAGCAGATTATGGACGTGCAGATATGAACAAACCCAGCTAGTGTGCCAACAACAAGTGAGCTGATTGGAACAAAAACCAACCTATCAGGAACAACTACTAGGAATCACATTCTGAAACCAGTTTCAAAAAACTACACAAACTAAACTACAATATACACTAATAGAAACTTTAAAGCAAAGTTATAACTCATGAAACCTACCGGAGCACAAACAATCATCTTCTCCATGAACGCAGAAGCAGCATACGATATATCCAAAGCTTGTTTTGCCCTCTTTCTCTCATGTTGTACAGGAGCCCATTTCCTGTGAGTGATTAGAAGGGGGGAGCTCACGGTCCAGAGAATTTTCTCTCTTTGTTGTTGTTGTTTTGTCTGCGAGCGAAGGGAAGGAATGCCCAAATTAAACACGTGGAATTCGGGACGCCCAAAGAAGTACGAGGTTCAAAAGATGGCACGAACGACAGAGTGTGTGCGTGAGAGAGAACGAAGGAGACAGAAAGAAAGAGTGCAAGAGAATTGAGGGGGGAGGGAAGAGTGAGTGGATGGGTGATTAAAGAGAAGAAAAGAAAAACCTTGTAACATCTTTGGAATCCATTTTTTGTGTCTACTGGCACATTAGGCTGGCAGCTGAATGTTTTGTATTCATGTTCGTATTTTCTGACAGGCAGGAATGTTGAATAAAACGCCTGAGTCTGACCTGAAGAACATGTTCTCCAATGCGTTATTAAACACACACACATTCTGCGCAGCATGCAAAACACTCACACCCACCTCCCGAGGAATTAACCTGAGTGTGATTTCAAATGACAGCCCGTATTCACAACTGGATGAGCAATTACAGAAGACTGATGAAGGTGAAGAAAAACAAAACAAAAGCTTAGGTCAGTGACATGACAGTCATTTTGGTCAAAAATGTCAGGGTAATACAACTGTCCTGATGTCACAATGTAAAAACCCTTATCAGAAGCATTTTTTTTTTTAAAGAAATCTTAAGTAGTTTACCATCATTTTTAATATTATAATTAGAGATGCCGATATCATCGGAACGTTATCGGACAATATTGTCAAAAAGACTCTTAAAATATCTTTTATATATATGTGTGTGTGTGTGTGTATATATATATATATATGTGTGTATGTGTATATATATTGTGGCGGGAGGAGCAAACGACAGACACAGTGGGTGTGGCGTCAGGCCTCGGAGAGGCTTTTATTAAACAGAAAATTCAAAAATAAAGTGTCCAGAGGGAAAAAGTGTCCAAAATAACAGGGGATCTGGTGTCCTCGCCGTGTTCGGGGGTTGTGAAGGAAAGGCAGTGTTTGGGAAGGAAGGGTCCAGGGAAGGGGCGGAGTCCGGTGGCCGCACG
>JAFVLL020043481.1:80235-178471 GCA_021397915.2 Tor tambroides
TATATATATATATATATATACACATACATATACATATATATATATATATATAATTTAAATATAAATACATTGATACATAAAATAAATATAAATATGTTTTCTGATACACAAAAATTGTTGCTAAAATGTTATTTTTTAAAAAATAATTTATTTTCAACTTTTTGTCACATTTTGTTAAATTAGTTTTTCAGCAGATTGGTGGATGAATTGGCTCTTTTTCAAGAGATGATCTGTTGTTTGAGTCATGTTGGCTTGCTATCTGCAGCTGTAATTGAAACAAGTTGGAAAAGAGCTTTCACTTCTAAACCTTCTAAACAAAAAGTTGTTCGAAGCAATATGTCACTTGACTAAATGGTCCCCAGTCTATCTGCCTGTCATAACAACAAAAAAATATTGGAAGACTTAGATTTAACTTATTACAGATGGAGCTAGGAAGCAAGATTTATACTCCAGCCAGACTCAGATATGAGTGAGGGTATGAAAACTTTGTGTGAGAGATTGTTATCTGTCAGTAGAGCTTGAGTTCAGGTTAGAGTTATTTGTTACACGAAATACAAGTACTCACACAGAAATACAAGGATAGGCCACTCAAACACTCCGCTGACGCACATCTCAAAAACATACAAGACTGACATCATTCAATAACATCCAGATCTGCTCTGTTACCATGGCTGCAGTCTGTTTCATTTTATAACCACTGGCAGATAAATTGAGTGTACAAAATAAATAAAAATAAACCCTCATCCCTGACCATTTTCTACTCGCAGAACAAACAATTCTCTTACTCCATTAAGTAGCGCTATAAATGTATTTGTTCTGTGCTTTTTATTAGCATCACATGGGTAGATTTTAATACTTAACTTTTAGTTGGTACGTGCATGCAATGCAGAAGCTCTGCTTCCTTTATTTTTACAATTAAAGGGACAATTCATCCAAAATTGAAAATATTATCACAATTTCCTCACCCTCATGCTGTATGACATTCTTCTGCAGAACAAAAAATGACAATTTTAACAATGCTTCAACTGTTATAAAGTGTGGTCCAAAACAACATTGGACCCTATTGACTTCTGTCGTATAAAAACTTTTTTTTTTTCAAGAACGAAGATCCGAAGCCATATAGAAAGTACAAAAAAGTGCCAAGTTTAGTGCTGTAAAACTGTGGGTTGAACCCGAAAATGTTTTGCTGCACTTCACACTTTTGCACATTAGATTTAAATTGCTGTAAGCTTTTGTGTGCATATCTTCATTATATTTTGACTTGTTTTTGGATCTATGCCTTTTTATTCTGGACGTGTGTTTGGTGCTACGCTATTTCCTTTTTTTGTATGTGCCATCAAGTCAAACACACAAAAATCCAAACAGACAATTGACAAATATTAGTTGACATTTACAAAGTACAAAGGCATTTTAAAATGTTATGTGCATTTGAGTATATGTGAGGAGTATATATTCGGTCAGTACTGGCTATAATAGCTGGCAAGACATTTTGTGTTGTTAAATTAACCTGACAGTCACAAAGTCTCCTTCCTTTCTGATATATGGACCTGGGTTTTTAATTTAGTTATTTTGACTTTCAGCAATTACACAGAACCAAACAAAAGTAGAGAAAACATTGGGCCAACATTTGGAGCATGGTAATACCCTCGGGTTGGCCTCATTAGCGTGCAGCCCGTTGGATCTGCTGGTGTGGAGATAATCCGCTGTTGTTTCCTGCCGTCTCACATGAAGTATATGCTAATGATGACACTGTTTTACAGAGATGCAAGTCACAACAACAGCACTACATTCTGTTCTTTAGTTTGTAGATTTTAAATCCCCTTTAACAGCTGAAACTCACGTTTAGAAGTCTTTGCCCAGTTCTCACATGCTGGCCGCATTTCATATTGTTTTAGGCTACATTATAGTATAGAGTATTGTTTTAAAAGTTTGGGATCTGTAAGATTTTTTATAATAAATGAATACTTTTATTCAGCAAGGATGAATTAAATTGACCTAAAGTGACACTAAAGACATTTATAATATTACAAAAGATTTATATTGCAAATAAATGTTCAACTTTCTGTTCATCGCAGAATCCTGGAAAATGTTTCACAATTTTCACAAAAATATTAAGCAACTCAGCATATTAGGATGATTTTTGAAGGATCATTTAAAAAGTATATAAAGAAAACAGTTATTTTAAATTAAATAGTAGTTCATAATATTGCTGCTTTGCTGTATTTCCGTGGTGAGCATAAGATAGATCTTTCAAAAACATTTAAAAAATCTTACCGATCCCAAACTTTTTTTTTTTTAAGAAAGTGAGGGTCAAGTGGAAATTAATTTCTGTGGCAGTCTATGTTATGCCACATATTTGTGTCGTTTGAGCTTAACTTGTACTGAACCCGGAATGGCAATTTTTTTTTTGTGCTATGTATTGGGTTAAAGGTGCCGTTGGAGATCTCGGAAAATGCTAACTTTAGCCTGATAGCACTGAAAGCGAATGTCCCACCC
This sequence comes from Tor tambroides, assembly GCA_021397915.2. NCBI lineage: Eukaryota > Metazoa > Chordata > Actinopteri > Cypriniformes > Cyprinidae > Tor > Tor tambroides. The sequence continues at coordinate 82,732 of JAFVLL020043481.1, forward strand.
TCCCTGCAATCGCCGTCCAAAGCCACGCCCCCTGAACAGACATACGCTCAAAGAGCAGAATACCAGAGACAACATTAAATTACTACAATAGGCTACATCAACGGTCCAGTTCAAAGCAAGCATATATGTTCCATACAAAGGGCAATTAAAGTGTGCTAGACGTGAATTTAAATGGTATTTATTTACAGAGGTATATTATGTCACACTTCTCTAGTAGGTTTCGGGCCTGTGTGTGAAGATGCTAGCAGCGCAATCCGTGAATGAATGTTCCCTAGTGAAGTAAACTTCAATGGATTTCCCTGCTCAGGAGTGGAGCAATGAACACTGTGTAGGGAGCATGCCAATCGGAACACAGTTCATGCACGTAGCTCTCTTCTAACGAGCTGGTTATCTGAATCATGTGTGTTAACTAAGCGAGACATGCAAAATATGCAGAGCGGGGGGCGCGAGGACTGGAATTGGGAACCGCTGGGCTACATCATGTGTCATTCAGCGGAGAGAAAACTTTATAGCACAGTTAGTAAAAGTACTACAATACCAGGAAGGAAGATTGGGTTGTTGATGTTTGCCTGCCATTCTTGCTCTCTCTGCACAGCGTGCGTGAACGCGCCGATGACGTATCTTGTCTGTGTGAACAGGGTGCGCAGAGGTATGCAAATACATGCTTTAACAGACAGGTAGGAAAGCCAATTAAAACGCTCGGACCGAGCGTTTTGATTGGGTGAACATTTCTTGGTCCTACACCTTCCACAGAATATATAAATACAGATAAATACATTTAGACCACTTAACTTAATGATTGCTATCAGGATGTGAAGAGACTTTCAACCAGAATAACAAAAAATGTTTCTGAAGACAATCACCTATGATACCTTTAACCTGCAGTTTTGTTGTTGAGATGCTCTGCGTTCATCCTGGCTACCAACACTATTTACCAGAAAAGGTGTCGGGTGCTGTTGGGATGTATGACCTTTATGCTTTCAATTACAAGTACAGAAATGGCATGTTTTATACATGAAGGGCAGTGGACATGTTTTCTTTGCAGAATTTAAATTTCAAATCTGAATGCTTGGCCCTAAAAGCATCACATAGAATATAAATTGCACCACAATTTTTTATTTTTTTTCTCTTAGTTTGACATGTATGGAGACTTGACATGTTTTGCTACGATTTGCAATAGGTTTTTCTATAAATATTCAGATATGTATATCCCTACGCACTGGTATCTAACTATGAAGAAAAGGAAATGTGTGTGCGCTCTGCAGCACACTGGCAGAAACTGCTAATGTTTTAGTGAAGATGATGGCAGGTGATGTGACTGATGTGTGTGACCTGACGGCAGGAGAGTGAGCTCCACGGTTTGGTTTCTTTTTTCCACCAGGCCAGAACCAGAATGCTTGCAGGTGTCATGGCATATTGTTAGTCAGACTCAGGAACTCTGGAAGCTCCTTGGTGACAGGTTTCCCCTCGAGGCTCTATAATACTCTAGATACTCATCAATCAAAGCTTGAGTCTGAAAAGCAGAGCCAAGGGTAAAGAAATATGTTAATGGAGGCAAAACTTACTACATAAATTTACAAGTTTTGTAATGAAGATATCAGAAAAATAATGAATTCCATTTGTGAGCAAGTATCTTGATTTGTGCATGCACAATGGATGTTATTATGGTGGGTTGGTTTGTGCAAGAAAAAAAATGTGAATATTGCTTTTTAATATTTTCAAGCACTTCAGGCATGTAATGCTGCAAAATAGTGTGTAGGAAGATTAAGAGCTCTGGAAACTGAAAAAGCTATTTCTAGATGCTAGCTAACTACTCTGCACTAATTTAAATGAATCAATAAAAACTAACAGTAAATCGTACATTGATCATCTGATTCACGACCATTCAACACTCTTATATTTCTAATCTAGAAGGGCTCTTTATATTTGTCTGGTATAAAAATGAAAATTAATGCCAAAATTAAGAATAATAAGGGCTCTGACAAAAACTTTGTTTAAATGTCTTTAAATTATTTTATCGGCAAACCAGTTTTGAAAATGACGAAACGGATAACCGTAAAAATGCTTAATATTGGCGCCAATAATCGGTTGACCCCAAGTAATGATCAAAATCATAAAGTTTTCTCTAACTTTCCTGTTCTTCATTCTCTTTTTTTTTCTCTCTTCCAGATCTTCATTTGGATTGAATCCTTTCATCTGGACTAACGCGTTCATGAGGACAATACTCAAAACAAGAATTTGTACTGCTTGTGGTACACCTTTCTATAAACCATTTGCAGCCATCAGTGGATCTACAGGAAATAAAGGAATATTCTGTCTCATTAGTCTGAAACAGCAAAGCCTTTGCAGACCAACTGGAGAATAATTTAAAAAGTCTTCCAGCAATTCATAAGAGCCGAAATTGAAGGATCTTCAGTTCTCATGGTAGAATAAGAGACCATAAAGAAAATAATGAGCAGTGATTTAAGGGCTAAAGGAATATTTTTATAACTGAAATTCAAATGCAAAGGTTAAAACTGCTTCCTTGTTTGTTCTGTGGCATTTAACTTTCTGTGCACGTCAACATACTGCACAAAAAAAAAACATTAGAAACAGTCACAGTATCTTTAGCCATGAATTGCTGCTCACATTTATCAGCCATGACCTTTACAAAGGTAAAACAATACCAATATCTGCAACTAACAAACTAAATTACTTTTTTAGCCAAGATTTTTTCATGGATTAATTGATCCTTTATGCTAAGAATCATGCATAGATGATATGAAGTGCTGGTGAACCATGCAACATGGATCTGGTGAACAGCTCAGATGAGTTCTTCCTCATCAATGCCACAGTCAGTCCCACAACCCTGGAGCCCTGGGATGACGCTACACTCCTCAGCCTTCAGATCTCCATTTCTGCCATGCTAGCCATCGTCACTTTGGCCACCGCTCTGTCCAACGCTTTCGTGATTGCCACCATTTTCCTCACACGCAAACTTCACACCCCCGCCAACTTCTTGATCGGCTCTCTTGCAGTGACAGACCTCCTGGTATCCATTTTAGTCATGCCGATCAGCATTGTGTACACGGTCAGTAAGACTTGGACCCTGGGTCAGATCGTGTGTGATATCTGGCTATCATCTGACATAACGTTCTGCACGGCTTCCATTCTGCACCTGTGCGTGATTGCACTCGACCGATACTGGGCCATTACCGATGCTCTGGAATACTCGAAGCATCGCACCATGCGGCGAGCGGCGCTGATGATCGGCGTAGTGTGGGTGATCTCGGTCTCCATCTCCTTGCCTCCTCTTTTCTGGCGGCAGGCGAAGGCCCACGAGGAGCTCACGGAGTGCATGGTCAACACCGACCAGATCTCCTACACGCTCTATTCCACATTCGGCGCATTTTATGTTCCCACGGTCCTCTTGATGATTCTCTACGGGCGTATCTATGTGGCGGCTCGCTCCAGGATCTTCAAAACGCCGGCGACCAGTGGAAAACGTTTCACCGCTGCTCAGCTCATCCAGAACTCTGCAGGTTCTTCGCTCTGCTCGCTGAACTCCACTTCTAATCAGGAGGGACAGCTTCATCCTGGAGGAGGAGGAGGTGGTGGTGGAGGTGGGGGCGGAGGGTCTCCTCTTTTCACGAACAGTGTGAAAGTGAAGCTGGCTGATAGCGTGCTGGAAAGAAAGCGTCTCTGTGCTGCCCGGGAGAAGAAGGCCACCAAAACTCTTGGGATTATCTTGGGTGCGTTTATAGTGTGCTGGCTCCCGTTTTTCGTGTTCACGCTGGTGATGGGGGTCTGTAAAGACTGCTGGTTTCATCCTGTGCTCTTTGATGTGTTCACCTGGCTGGGGTACCTCAACTCGCTCATCAATCCAGTCATCTACACTGCCTTCAATGATGACTTCAAACAAGCATTCCACAAACTCACCAAGTTTAAAAGATGCTATTGATGTTACACGCCTCTCATGTGTTTTGACACGTTCATGACTTAATTAGAGGATTTCTGTGGAAAATATCTGAATCCTGTGAACATTCATCATTCATCTGCTGTCAAGGACCCAATGTACCTTGCCGTTCGTTTTTCAGTGAACTCCTAAACGCGCACATAGTGTCTGGTCGATGTATATTACTGTTCTCATAAGACAGCTTGTAAAATATTGTGCCATATTGTTGATGCTTCCTCGTAGTTTATGAATGCATGCAAAGATTATGAATCCTTCGCTAGAGAGCGACGTTCTACTGTCTCTGTAAGTAATAGCTGTCTATAAATTGCCTTATTTATCAGAAACAGACTGATATTAATATGAAAGACTATTTATTTAAAAAGAACACAAATAAATAAAGGTTGCTGTTCCCATAGGAACAAATATATGGGTCCCCTGAGGACAAAGCGGAAGTTCATGGACATTAGCATAGACTCCCTAAATAAAACTGTTCATTATATAAGATTAAACAAAGCTTTAGGTTTTGTGGTTTTGTATTTTTGTGTGACAGAACTTTGGTGTCAGTTTCCTCTTTAATTTTGATGTCAGAGTTTGAGGAGTTTTATAATCATGAAGATGAAAAACAGGCTTCGGGCTGCATGGCTCATTTCAGGACATGATGCAGCAGAAGGAGAGCATATAATGATCAAAAGTTCAAATTCTGGATGTACCTGATGAGAAAGAATGATATGTTTTGACACAAGGTGCAGATTTAGCTCATTTCTAGAAAAGAAAAGTGCTACAGAAGGAGTTTTATGATGTGAAGGTCATTATTTCATCAAATATCCCAATAACGTACCTCTGACTGCAGTGGTATATATGAATAATGGCATCCAGGAAATTGGCAAACTTTGCCCTCCCATCACTCTTTCTTATGATGAAGGTCAGCTGTGTTGGTTCAAAAGGCTTTTTGATAAGAAAACACAGCAATAAGAGACTGTAGACCTGAGTCAGACAGGAATAATGAGGCATATCCCCTGAATGCGTTGCCCGCAGGCTCTCAAACAGCATTTGAGAGTGTGGGGTAAAGCTGTGCTGGGCTGTTTGGTCGAGATAGATGGTCTGTATATTCACAGTCTGTATATCAACAGAAAAAGCTCCCTCTCACTCATCTACGCAGCAAGGATGAGGTCACACCCCATAAAATAGATCTTTAGAGACTCATTATCATTCACAACCATCAGTAAATCTAAACACGAATGCATTCGTTCGCCAGTATTCCGTCGTGTGTTTGGTACATGAAGGCTGGTGCGATGTGTGTGATGTTTATCAGAGTATGGCCATCATAAGATGGACTAGAAGATCAAACAGATACATCTGTGTGATGTAGAGGAGGTACAGTCTGAAAAAAAATATGCACGGTGGGGACTTTCCATACAAATCTATTGCATTTATTCTAAGCTAATGACATTTCCCATCCCCTAAACCTACACTGAAAAACAATTGTAGGATTTACTTTGAACAGAAATTGCTAGTAAATTTCACAAACAGTTACAAAGAAACAGCATGTAACATGCCATTTTTTTCAAGCAGAAAGACTGAAATAGCATTTTTGCATTAGCATTAGCTCTAATAATCCTTGTAAAAAAAATTTTACACAAAACACTTAAAATGATAGTTAACCTGACAATTCTGTCACACACTGGACACACTGGAGAGTTTTTCAAAATATCTTCATGTATGTTCCACAGAATAATGGAAGTCATAGAGGTTTGAAAATGACACGAGGGTGGGTAAATAATGACAAATTTATCTAATATTTACAGATTTTTTTTCTTCTTTTAATAAAGTTCTCAATTATTTTCATTTAAGTATTAACGTTGTCTGAGATGTTCATAATTCCTTCAGAGAAAGACAAATAGACAAAAATGAGATAATTATTGACATACAGCAAGACTACCGAGCTGCACAATTAATATGGATAACATAGCTCGCATTATTTTGTCTTGAAGAATTTAATATTTGAGCTCATATCAAAATTTAATTATTATTTGCAGACTTTCCACAGAAACTGAAAAATCTCCCAGGAAGAACACTTATGAAAAGAAAATCTCAATTTGAACTTTATTGCTGTCTAGGAAAAACAAGGATGATATTTGCTCATTTCATTGACATCTTACTTTCTTATGTTAACTATTTTGTAATTCTTGACTTAAAAATTTATGTCAGGGGTACCATATTTTTAGTTATTTATTTTTTTTCAGGAGATATTGGGGCTGTTCCAAAGCAAATGAGCTGTGGAAGGTGAAACTTGTTTGCTTTGGTTAAATTTCGACATATGAATCTATCTATAAGCGTTATATAACCTCTAGACTACACATTATATTTGTTTTAGATTAAGCTTATTTGTCAAGCAAAAATTACAGGAAGTGTGCCCTGAATGACTTTCCATTTCTAGTTGTAATTATATTAATTTCTCTGCACTTTTTTAAAAATATTCTCATTACTTAATTTCAAATTCAAATAGCATTTTTTCATCCTGTTTAATACTTCAGTTCATATTCAGTTGAAAATCAGGAAATGAATTGGACCTTAAAATGCGTTCTTAATTGAGTTCTAAACAGCTGATTCTACCCAATCTTTCTAAACTTGTAATTCTTCAGTAAAAACATCCCTTCTTCCTTCCTATAATTTTCTCACGGTTTGCCTTTTCGCTTGATGCATTATTCATTTGCACTTCGGTGCTCACAAAACAAATTTGCAAATGAATGAAGTCTCATAAATTAAGACACATGCATTTTAAAACAGTATCAGTAAACAGAGCGATTTAACAGCAACAAATGAGTTTATTGATTTGCAAAACGATATTTACTAGTGTGAGCAGATGAAAATCCATGTGTAAGGCTCCTAAGGACCTTTTTTTCTTCCTTTCACGCTTTCAGCAGGTTTCTCTTTTCTCTTTCAGCTGAAACGGGGTGTCGTGAGAGAGAGCACTCAATAAGTGAAAGGTAATCACAGGTGACACAGAGACGCAATTAGCTAGATATCTCCTGATTTCAGCCTCAGGAAGCGTTTAAATCGACAGCATCACTGAATCAATTTAAAACAAATGGAAATGTAAATTACAAACAGGCATTACGGTTGGGGGGTTCGAGAAGCGAGACGGCCTGCCACCTCGCTTTAAAGGAAAATAAGCAAGGAGCTTCAGATAACGTTAAGTTTGCACTGAAACTGGATGGAGAGGGTCAAAATGCATTTAACCTCGCTGGGTGGTGTCTGTCTGTTCGCACTTAGAGGAAACAGAGATACGGAGAAAGAAGGAGACAAGGGACAAATAAAACGCTCGCACCCACAGAGGAGAGATATGGGGTTTAAATGAGGACAACACTGAACATTACCAAACACTTGCATGCACAGGGAGCACCGAACACAAACACACAGACAGGAGGGAAAAGGACAGCCAAGAAAACAAACAGAGTTTGCCCTTTGAGTGCACATCGATGAGATGTCTCCCTCTGAGAGACATAACTACTGCCTCAAGAACTGCTGCTGGGAAGAGACACAAGCACTAAAGCTGGACAACGACGTGAACATGAATCAAGAAGAGATCCCTCTTTTTCTCCTCAGGCTGACTTTATGCTTTTGGTGTCCCCCAGTGACTCCAATGATTTATGATTTTTCAAATGAATCTATTATTTACTTCAAATTACTTGAAAAAGTTTACCACTTGACAGATGTTTGCAAACTTTGCTTCTGTTTGGAGCCAGTTTTACCTTGGCAAAAGCACAGTTTAGCACATTTTAAAAAATACAATAACATATGTAATAAGTGTGCCATTATACTGTATATCATTACTGGTCAAAGGTTTTGAATTACTTTGATTTTTGAAAGAAGTCTCTTATGCTCACCAGTCACCAAGGCAGCATTTATTTGATGAAAAATGCAGTGAAAAGATCAATATTGTGAACCATTACAATATCAAAGAACTGTTTTCTATTTTCTAATATTTTAAATGCATTTTATTTGGAATTTATTCCTGCGGTGCTTAATTATTATTAGTACTCACTTATTTATAATGGTTATTATTATGAGTGTTTTGCTGCTTAATATTTTTGTGGAAACTATAATAAAGTTCTTTTCAGGATACTATCAAAAGAACAGCATTTCTTCGACATAAATTTGTAACATTATAAATGTCTTTATGCTTATTTATTAAATTCTATTTTTTTAATCTAAAACTACTATTTTTAAAACAATTTAAAAACTGTTTAATTTAAATAGTTATTTTACAATAATACTGTTTTTCAAATGCAGCCTTGGTGAACATAAGGAACACGCAAAAACATTTAAAAAATGTACCAACCTCAAGCTTTTGTAGTAATTTAATATAAAATAAAATATAATATGATATAATATTTATACCGATTAGTAGTCCCATTGTTTTCATTCAGCTTATGATTCAGTATGTAAAAAGATTTTGACTGAGACAAGAGAAGCCTTTTCCATAAAGCATCTCTAAAAACAACAGCTAATTATGAAGCATGACAGCAGTAATGATCAGTGCTGATGGTACTGTCTGAAATCCATCACAGCACAGAATGATCTGGCTGAGGAAGGTTTGCTAACAGATGGGAGGTTCTCAGTTGGGTATGCTTCTAATAAGACTCCCTCTCATTCCCAGTTATTACAAACAATCAAGGGACACCACATGAGCCTGGTGGTGTTGTCTTGACAAATGACTTGACTAGAAAGCAAATCTACAACAGATGAAAGGGGAGCTTCGAAAGAGAGCAGAAATATTGCGCCAGCACACACAATTGAGTGGGAGAACCTGATGAAGATCAGTAGCCACCAATTCAGAGATAATAATAATTATAGAACAAAAGGTTACAGCAGTCTGACATTAAAAAAAGGGCTTCTGTCACTATCACATTGTTGCATCATGAAAAGGGTACTTCACTCTTGGGAAGAGAGGGTTATTAGTCATTACCATAAGGGAAAAAAGTTGTTAACTGTATGAAACATTCGTCATTTGCTTTCATTTCCTTTGCTTTTACTATTCTTTTAAAGAGCGTCCATTGTGAGAATGTTCTTTAAAGGAATAGTTCAATCAAATCTCCTTCTCATGTCATTACAAACCTGTATGACTTTCTTTCATGAAAGTTTAGCAAAATTTTTGCAGATCTTTTCCATGCAATAAACTATGGGTTGTCAAGCTAAAGAAGCGTCAGTTAAAGTGCCCTATTTGATTTCTGAAGAACACTTTGTAGAATTCAGAAACCCTTGTTATTAGCGACACTGGTGGCCTTTAAGTGAACTGCAGCCAGCAACTTATTTGCTCGTGCTTGCACACGTGCACATGCAACGACAGAAGCCGAACGTGATTCTGTGCCCTGATATACTCACAACAAAGTTCTTTTTTGTTCTTTTCTCAGAAGTAAAATAAGTTGGAAATACTGTTAACAAACATCCAGACACTGTCCACGCTGCTGAGAGTGACATTTAAATGAACATGTAAACATATGCCGTGTTTTCCTCTCAATAACAAAATAATCTCACCACAAACATGACAGTGGTGGGAAAGCAGCAGTTAAGAAAGAGTGTGATCATAGCGAAGAGGAAATGTTTCACCAGATCTTCAATTCACCAGCATCATGTCGACAGATAAGGTAACTGAAATGAATTTGATAGTTACGATAGTTTGATTATAAAGTATATTTGAGACTGTAGATTTGTAGATCTGGCAATATGAGACTATAGTTTGAATTATTTGGTATGACACATTAACATTATGGCACAGAATAACTCTTTAACCTGGACATTCTATCCACCTTATTTTTTAACAAGGAAGTAAGCCATTTTCCGGGAATTTGTGAGACTTTCGGTTCTTTTGCCACGGTACACTCTAAAAAATGCTGGGTTAAATACAACCCAGTGCTGGGTAAATATTGGACAGAACACATGCTGGGTTGTTTTCAACCAACAGTTGGGTTAAATGTTTAACCCAACCTTCTGGGCAGTAACCCAACCGCTGGGTCTAAACAACCCAGTCGCTGCATGGGTTCGTCCATATTTTACCCAGCACTGGTTTGTACTTAACCCAGCGTTTTTTTTAGAGTGTACGGAAATAACGAGATGAATAGCGCGGTAAACAGTAAAACTGTTTGAACTACAAACCAGTGTGTTCCTAATTAAGATAATACTTTAAAATAATATGGTAAGACACACCATTTTGCAATATCAATCAGCAAAATAAGCACTTTTTTACAGCTAAAAATAGCTGGAAGTGGATGACACCAGAAGCCAGTCACATAAAATTTACAAATAGCCACGCCGGAAATATAAGGTGTATAAGCATAAGCATTAGTATAAGCATTTCATGTGTCAGAATGGAAAAGAGGCTCTCAAGAGCGCACATAAGCATCACATCCTTTTGATTTTCCCAGCAAAATCATCCCAAGTCCTTCATATAAAAATTAGTCAACAGGCTTTCATAAAAAGTCACAGAAGGTCACATTTTTCGTAAGTTTCATTACAAGCTGTTCACATTTTGGCAATAAAACAAGAATTTATTACATGAAATTTCTTACATATAGCACCTTGAAGTCATTAATCACTGACATTTGTGAGCCTGGACCACAAAACCAGTCTTAAGTCGCACAGGTATGTTTGTAGCGATAGCCAAAAATACATTGTATGGGTCAGAATTATCAAATTTTCTTTATGCCAAAAATCATTAGGATATTAAGTAGATTATGTTCCATGAAGATATTTTGTAAATTTCCTGCCGTAAATATATCAAAACTTAATTTTTGATTAGTGATATGCATTGCTAAGAACTTCATTTGGACAACTTTAAAGGCGATTTTCTCAATATTTAGATTTTTTTGCACCCTCAGATTCCAGATATCAAATAGTTTTATCTCGGCCAAATATTGTTCTAATGGAAAGCTTATTTATTCAGATTTCAGATGATGTATAAATTTCAATTTCAAAAAACTGATCCTCATGACTGGTTTTGTGGTCCAGGGTCACATTTATTTTTGCAGTTACACATATTCCAGCTGCTATTGTCAAAATTAGTCATGTAAGGCATTATGCACATTTTTGACATATATGGTTATTTTAAAACAGGTTTCAAACAAAACAAACGTGTGAGTAAACGATAGCAGAATGTAATTTTTGTGACTTATCTAAACAATAAGTCTTAAAGAGAGGAATGAACACAAATAGAACCTATTTTCAAGAGCGCTGGACAACATTGTATGGACATCTTTCATAATCTTCTTTTATGTTCCACAGAAAGAAGAAAATGTTCGGAAAGACGAGGTAGGTAAATGATGACAGAATTTTCCATTTTAAGGGGAACTTTTTCTATAAGAGTACCTGGCTAAATGATTGTGAACTGTGGAGATTATTTACATAACTCATTTACTTCATTTACCTGTGTAGAACAAGATGCACAGTACAAGTGAATGATGTCCGGGAGCATGTACAGCCACTGCGAAAACAATGTTATGAAGTGATGAGTGAGGTGCGTTTGTAAAATTAGAAACAAGCTGTCCTCAGGGTTGCCATGACAATACCTGCTATACAGGAGCATGGCGTGTGGGCAGCCAGCCCACCATTCACCCAGATCTGTGCTGTCTGTAAGGCATAAGTGATATTTTCTTTGAGCTGAAGGATCTTTGCTGTAAACTTTTGCTGACCCCTTTCATAACGTTGGACCTGTAATCCATACAGTCATTCTAAGATAACAGGATTTTCCTTTCTGCAATGACCCTGCCTCAGTGGGTCAGTCAAACATTGATATATGACTGTCAGACTGGCATTCATGTGAATGAATCACTGAAAATGACTAGAGTGCTGAGACTCATCAGACTAAGTTTACATAAACCCTTTATATAACACTTTATATGTATAAATATGGGCTTTGAATCAATTAAAACTTGCGATTTAGTTAAGCACATGCTGATTAATTAAATCACAATGAACTGCATGTCAATAATTGCTCAGAACCGTCCCCGAGTGAAGATAATTTTAAAAATAATATTATTGTGGAGGACGAAAACACTGAATAGACAGAGTGTGAATTTAGATCTTTATACTAAGCTTTAACCCAAAAGTAATAAAATGAATTGAATTAAGTGGAGTTAATTAAAGCTTGATGCTAATGCTTGCATGCAAATACCAAAATGCATTTTTAAGATATGGTAGTATGTAGTATTACTACACACTCAAAAAATTAACTTACAAAGTACAAAATTTTAGCATATGGTGGAAATTTGCATATCAGGACAAAAAAACAAACAAACAGTACATCACTACCTTATTTTACTCCCTTAAAGGGATAGTTAAACCTAAAAATTAAAATCCTGGCATCATGTTTGCACCCTAATGCTGTTTTATATGATAAACAGATTTAATTTATTTTATATTTCTCAAGACTTGGATTAAACCACTCAATTTATATGGATTCATTTGCACAATGACTTTTTGAAGTTTTGGTTATACTTCCAGTGGAGGGACAGAAACCTTTTAGGTTTTCAATAAAAATATCTTAATTTGTGTTTCCCAGATGCACTTAGGGGTGAGATGTTAGGTTGAGTAAATAACACCGTTTTCATTTTTGGCTGAACCATCCCTTTAAACATATTCCACTGCAACATTGACTTATCACATCAGTAATAAATTCACTTGAAAGATAAACAACAACTCAATTTTTCTCCATCCCTGCACTGAGGCTATTCTACAGGGCACCAGAATAATTTACCAGGGCTCTAGACGAAAATTACTATAAATTACTAAATGAATTACTAAAATTACTGAGTTAGTGGCTCCTATTTCTAGACTGACCTGAACCATCCAACAATGAACTGACTGGAGCTGAAACATGACTGTATTTTCTTGCTACGTACAGCTGCTTATCAGAATTTATCTAATTTTTGAAAGTTGCACCACATTTTCCTGTTGCACTGTTACTTTCCTGTTTAAAACTGTAAAGCTACTCTTTGTGATACTGTGAATCACTGTTGTATAAACACTATGAAAATAAAGGCGACTGGACTTGAATTGACTAAAAGGAAACATTTAGTCAAATGAATTTGTAGTTGGCATATTCAAGAAACTGTCGTATTGGCATTGCCCATTTTGAGACGGTACTGTTGGGCGAATACTATTTTTACTTTTTTTTTTCCCTCATCACTTCTCATAACACCAGCAGACCTTTACATAATATTATTGTGCACACTGAATGTTTTCGAGTGGATCTCTGGGATTGTTGTGCTTGTGTACGATGCATGTTGGACATTTTGAGATTACTGTCTTGATTCACTCTTAGCCAACACAAACTTCACCCTTTTCTGCACTTTCAAATCCCCAGATGTCCTTCATTGATTTCTTCATTGATATCTGTCCTCAGCCTTTTAGTGATTACTATTCTATTGCTCTTGCACACAATCAGAGCATTAACAGACACTTCAGCTCTCCAGAGCTCATGAACATCTGCAACAAGCAAGCTTAGCAGATGGTAAACATCTTATACAGTCATTCTTTGCTATCTTATAACTCATAATAGCTTCACACAGTAGCTTTTTTACTGAAACAACTGCACAACTTTATCAACTCAGTACTCGAAAGCTTGAGTAAGGTTGCCAGTACAATCTATAAAGCCATTTTTCACTACAAGCACTACAGCCGTAAAACAAAATAGCCCATTTCATACATGTGTAGTCAATGACACCCAACATTTCCTTTATATGAGTCCATGAGACTCATTCTATTCAGTAACATAAGGTAAAGTGAATGTTAAATGAGTAGAACATCTAGAATGCCAGAACAACTAAATATCTCTCACACAATAATGGCCATAATCCACATAGCAAAACAACATGTGAATCGTGTTATTCCCACTGGGCATTGCCGCATCGGAGTGGTCATGTACTGCAAGAAATCTCAGCAAGCCTTCATTAATTTCGATCTCATTTGGTGTTTCATTATGGTCCTTTGGGAGGTTGATGTGTTTGAACAGGCTCAGCTGATCTGCCTTTGTCTTGTGCTTTGTCCTTTATAAAAGAATAGCATCAGTAAGTTAAAGCAGCCAACCAGCAATGAATTTTACTGCATGTTAAAAAATAATGTAGTTCTGTGCAGAAATATCTACCCCTTACATCAAAAGCACCCTGTGAGAGAAGACTTTGGTTACTGGATTAGCAGGTAAAGTGTGGAGATTCTGACATTTTCAGAGGCTGCTGGTGTGATAGTGATGCACATTGGCGTCACTGCCACTGGGCAGGATCAAGGGGGCTTGATCCAGAAAGACTGGGAACTGACTGCATTGCTGATAGTCATGTGGTACAGCACTAGAGAGAAAAAGTAAAAATCAGTTAAGGAACACCATTTATTTATGATATATTTTACATGTGCAGTACATATTTTAATAAAATTGTATATATTATGAACTCTTGGGATTTTCACACAGAAAAGTGAGTATGGCTTGAAATACAAAAACATTCAGTGAGCGGCAGTTCTCTCTGGGCAAAAACACCTTGTTAGCGAGAGAGGTCAGAGATGAATGGGCAGACTGGTTCAAGCTAACTGTAAGATGACTAAAATAACCACATGTTACAACAAAGCTGTGAAGAAAACCATCTTTGAACACACCAAACCTTAATGTGTATGACCTACAGCTGCAGAAGAGCACACCTGAGGCTACAGAAACTCTACAAAACTGGACAGAAGCCTGACTGGTCCTAATTTCTGCTTGACATAAACCATGAAACCTAGATTAGTCTGGCAGTTATGGAAATCTTGTTTCTGACACACACACACAAAAAATTACTTGTTAGAATTGTGAGATGCAAATAGCTTGAGCATTATTAAAAAAAAAACCCTGCCTGATTCTGATTGTTGCTGACCATGTGCATGCCTTTATGGCTACTAATGGCAACTCAAGAAGGATAATTTAAATATGATGATTTCAGTGTATTTCAGTTTTACTGAGTCTTTGGCATGTGGCTGAAAATGTAAAGCATAAATGTACAACCAACACAGCTACTGAAACTGAACTGTAGGTTTGTCAGTTAAACTCACTTGAAAGTTTAACTTTTATAGAATAACCATTAGTTTATGCTACAGTGCTTCAAAACCATAATTTGTTAATTGCAAATGTTAATTGTTAATACTAATCCTCATTCTTGAGTACAATATTGTCATTTTTTTCATCTAAACTCACTTGAAATTTTAATTTAAAGTTTAACATTTATTAAATGTAATTTTATTCCTCCTTTTAAAAGTTTGGGGTCAGTAAGATTTTTAATGTTTTGAAAAAAGTCTTTTATGATTAACAAGTCTGCACTTATTTAATTACAGTAAATCCAAAGTTCTGTGATGGAATTCTATATGGCGCAGTTCTAACTCAGTCTGACATAATGGCATCTTTATTTATATGGCACAGCTGATTGGTTCTTTTTTTATCAGCAGCCAATAAGCCAACATTCATATACTTGGCTAGTGCTTGCTGTAGCAGTTGCAGCGCAATTCAGAGACCCTCCACCTTCCCCAGCTCCACCTGTATAGATCTGCTATGGGGTGATTTAATGTGTTATATATAGGGGTTATTTCGTATATGTTACACTGTATGTGCAGCAGCATTTCTTACATGCTCACAGCAGCATGTCTGTGGATGTATTGGCAGTAGCAAGTCTCAGTACTTGCAGTGCCGTAGCAGCAGCAGCGTAGCAGATCAAAGACATTAACATTGTCATGACTCATGTACATTACCATGCTACTCTCTCAGAGAGTTGTCATGACAGAAAAAAACCCTGTTTTCTTTGTTAATATATTTTAAAATGTAATTTATTCCTGGTAGGGCAAAGCTGAATTTTCAGCAGCCAGTTTTCAATGTTACATAAGGTTTCAGAAATCATTTTGATGCTGAATAAATCCTCAAGAAACAAAAGCTTTTTTTAAAAAAAACTGATAGACATTGACTAAAGGGCCACAATACTTTACATTTTGATGTCCACCAATGGGAGCGCAGGAAGTAATTTACCTCATGACAAATTTGAATACCACAGCAGACCTCCAGCGATTTAATCACAGTCGGTTTGAACAGGGCTTAACCAACTTGACATTTTAACAGCTGAAATCTCAGTGTTCTCAATCTCGATGAGGTTTGTTTGTAATAATCCTGACAGGAAAATGTTCTTGTTGGAAAAATCAGACACAGGCATTCACTCTCCCAGACACACTCTCTGAGATATATAATACATGTACATGCAATGGATGTTTTAAAATTGATCTTGAAGACATTCCATCATACTGAAGCTTTTAGAGAGGACCAAAAAAGCTATTAAAGGTGCTCAAAAACCCACAGCAGCACACGTCTCTCTCCTGAACCCTGACCACTGTCTCACCTGGACTCAACACCTTTCCATTTAGCAGAGCCTCTCCTGAACTGAACATTTAAAATCTGCCTCTCTCTCGTGAAGAAGATGGGTTACAACTTTGGAGATTGCAGAAACCTTTGCAAGACCTCCTATAACTATATTCAGTTACATGTTAAAGTGCCATTTAAACATATTCACAATAACTGTCTTCTCTGTTAAACATATAAAATGGCTGAGATCTAACTCTGTCTACTCTGTGGAGTAATGTTTCCTAAAAACACAAATCCAAATTGCTTCAGACCCAACTGTTCATAAATAAACCATGATGTGCTTAGACCTTTACAGAATATGTAATTTTCACACCAGACACACCTGCACCAAATCACTTTAGATTCAGCTGCTCATGAATTAATCATCCTGGATATTTCTGCGGTGTGGTTATTATAGTAGGCTATGTGCAACATTTTCAATCCAGTCACACTTGCATTTGTGTTCAAGAGACTCAGGCACAATGCACCATATCATGGTCATGTTCTCGTATAGATCCCAGGGCACACTGCACTGCAGAAAAACTGATTTGAAGCACAAACAAGTTGAATGCATGCTTGAGGACTCCTGCTGTGCTAGTTTTGATGTTGTGTGAATTCCATTGTATTTGAGGTAGCTTGTATCAAACCGTATCACTGAGTGAAATGGAAAAACAGTGTGCCATAATGCATTGATTTAAGCTCATAAAAGCATGAGAAGCTAAAAGCGCAAGGTTTTTTAAGTAATAGAAGAGTTTTGTTGGGCAGATTAGAACATCAGTGCTGAATTTCCTCTGTTGTGACACCTGAGGAGAATGTACGTAGACTGTTTGATAAGACACTCGGTCCCTTATGTTTGTAAAAAAAAAAAAAAAAAAGTATTAGCGTTGGATAAATAAGATTATGAAGGACTATACTGTAAAGGTCAAGGTTAAAAGAATATTTCACCCAAAAATGAAAATTTGCTGAACATTTACTTACCCTCAAGTTATCCAAATTATGTCTGTTACTTCATCTCAACAGATTTGGAGAAATTTAGCATTCCATCACTTGCTCACCAGTGAATCCTCTGCAGTGAATGGGTGCCATCAGAATGAGACCCCTGTTGATAAAAACATAACAATAATCTACAAGTAATCCACATGACTCCAGTCCATCAGTTAACATCTTGTGAAGCAAAAGGCTGTGCATTTGTAAGAAACAAATCTATCATGAAGACACTTTAACTTCAAACTTTCACTTGTATTTCAGAATATGAGTGTGTACTATCCATTATGTGCCCTTCTTCCAAAGAAAAAGTCTACCCGCTTTTGTCTTCTCACATCAAAATCCACCAACAGTATTATTTAGAACTGTTTTTGCGTGTAAACAGCAGTGCTCCATCTATGCATATTTCTCTCCCAATCCAGACAAGACAACTTTTTTTCAGTGGAGAAAGCAATATTTTTAAGACACGTCTTCTATTTTAACTGAAAGCAATGGTTTGCTTTCATCTTAATGATGGACTTATTAAAACACAGCTTTTCACTTCACAAGACATTATTTGATGGACTGGAGTTATGTGGATTACATGTAGAGGATGTTTATATCAGCTGTTTTGACTCATTCTGACGGCACCCATTCACTGCAGAGGATCCATTGGTGAGTGGGTGATTTAATGCTAAATTTTTCCAAATCTGTCAGACAAAATGAATAAACTTTTCTACATCTTGGATGGCTTGAGGGTGAGTACATTTCCAACCAATTTTTATTTTTAGGTGAACTATTCCTTTAACTAGAGACACACCATTTCAGCCACTGACAATTTTCAGCCAAATAATAAAAGACATTCCAAATGAAATGCCATTTTTAGTTTTCTGATTAAAGAAAAATGACCAGAAATTTTGGAGAGGTAAGTTGAACGGAACCCATTACTTTGAATCATTGCCATGGAGAAAAAGCAGTGGGCATAAAATGATTCTATTTTAATTCATGTTTAATGCATAACAGCACTCTATATGTGGTGTAGAGAAATACAGATATTCACAACAAACCCAAAAGCATTTGCAAATTCAGTTTGTTTTAAAGGTCCTTACTGTACATTAGTTAGGTATTGGTACAACATCAATAATGGTATTCACATGCTTGCACAGCCTACACACAGGTTGTACTATTCCCCATGCAATACTGTATATTTTAAATAGCAATACAGCAATTAAAATGGGTTTGATTCTCAGGGAATGCATGAACTGGAAGGTACACCTTGAATTGTAAGTTGCTTTGGATAAGAATGTATGTCAAATGCATAAATGTAAATGTATATTATATAATATTTTTAAAAGCTGTTGGAGACTAAATGGTATTTTAGTAGCAGCATAGTGTAATCATTTTTTTACAGTTCTTAACATATTTTTACAGCACTTAGGTGTTGTTTGGGAGTAAAAGTCAGAATTAATTAAAGTCATAACGAAAAGTAGAAAGTCTTAAGTTTATTACAAAGTGATTAGAAATGTATTTGCATACTTTGAATGAAAAATGTATCACACTGTCTTGAAATGAGGAGCTAAAGCCACAAGTACATAATAATAAATAGCTTTTGATCAGTGAAGTTTGATGCAATAAAACCACACAACACAAAGTGTAATCATAAAAGAATTCATGGGTAATTATGTTTTGACACCAGTGATTATTATTCTAAATGAGCTTATTAGAATAAATTCTCTTCTGCAGTGAATCCAGAATGTAAAAAAAATGAATAAATAATAAATCTAACCACTACACACAGCGGAATATTATACACTTGAAACAAGTAATGAAGCACAGAGCAAACACACACACACACACACACACACATACACACACACACACACACACACACACACACACAGACATACAATGTAAAATAAAAGGATCATCAATATTGAGTTTTTCACGTCATCCTAATAAAACTAAAACCAAAACACTTGTTCCATGCATAAATATTGTCTTTCAGCATAGAATTCTCAAGCTGCATTGTTGTATCAGCTGTTATACAGTACATCTCAGTACATGAAGCTCATTAATCACTTAGAAAGAGGTTCCATCATTAGGCTGCTGTCAGGCTGTAAAATTCCCAGTATTCTCTCCCTGGCCTGGTTTCCTGTCAGTGATCATCGCTCTCTCTCTGTGTATGTCTCTCTCTCACTTTCTCTGCCTATGGGTAGGTTTAAACATTGGTATGCATGGAGAGCAGTGTAGAGTCATTCTGCTCTTATCTGCTGTGCGGAAAGACGTGCAGCATAGACGAAAGAGAATTAGGAGAGAAACAGAGTGTAGGAGACCGCAGGCATTACTGAGCTCACATTTGTAATTACAGGCTTTATGCTACTGATTCCATAGTCTAACTTCTCCTTTCCATTCCAAGTCCTCCAGCCAAAGAGATTTGCACAAGCCACACAGAGCTGCTAAAACGACCAATCAGTGACGGTCAAGCTGAGGGTCTGAATACAGTTGATTAAACAGTGGATCAACATAAACAAAATCTATCTATCTATCTATCTATCTATCTATCTATCTATCTATCTATCTATCTATCTATCTATCTACCTACCTACCTACCTACAGTACCTACCTATTTACCTCTTATCTGTCTATCCCTCTCTTTATCTGTCTGTTCATCTGTTCATCCATCTTTCAGTCCATCCCTCCCTCCATCCATCTGACCGTTCATCTACCTACAGTGGTGCCATTTATCTATGGCGCCAAAATAAAAATGCAAATGAAATAGCACATATTTACAGTATATACAATAAGTATTTAATATGTAAATATTTTTTGTTGCACAGTGAAAAGTGAACAAAGTGAACTTTGCAGTCTCTGCACTGAGATCACTCTTCTTGTTCACCCATCTCCTTGTCTCTTGCAAAACTGATTTAATGCTTAACCCTGCAGGAACAGAGTTATTATGGAGAAAATATGAATTATGCTGCAACTGATGGAGGTGGAAAGTTGAAGAGCAAGATAGACAGAGACAGATGGAAAGAGAGAATACACAAAGTGATATCTTTATAATAGACCTTGACGTGAAACACATGGTCCAGAGCTCAGGTTAATTCATGTGAACCCAGTTTGGCAATGGATGATAGTTTAGGGAGCATCAGTATTACATATGAATGCTTTTGTATTGGCCTGCCATCCATCTGAGCTGAGGTCTGCTCCATATTATATAATACAAGTGGAGGGATAAGGCAATGTCTGGCAAGCCCTTCATCAAAACCACCAGTCGCAATTATGAATGAACTGCAGCCATCTGTTGTCAAACTTAGCTTGATGTTGGGCTGATTGGAGAAATCTGTGCTCCTTTGTGTCCATATTACTCCAGACAAAAGCTGAATAATCTCTAAAGCTGCACTTGAACTCAATGTGGTTTCAATCAGGATTTCGTACACATAATGACATGACTCAAGTCAAGTCAAGTCAAGTCAAGTTGAGCTTTATTGTCATTCCGCTGCATGTGGGGACATACAGTGGAACGAAATGTCGTGCCTCACAGGACCACGGTGCTACATACATACAGACATACAACAACGAAGTAAAACACGATAAATTTACACACCACTACCTACTAACAGATTTTAACTATAAGTATACTATATATAAATGTTTACCCTATACAAACTAAAGATAAAAATATAAGAAATAAAAAATAGGAAACACAAACTATACAAACTATACAGATGGGTGGAGGGAGACTTGCTCTTTTCAACCGGCGGAGAAAGTGTAGGCGCTGTTGTGCCTTCTTGGAGAGTGACATGGTGTTGGTGGTCCAGGTGAGGTCCTCTGTGATGTGCACCCCCAGGAATTTAGTGCTGCTGACTCTCTCCACAGTCGAGCTATCGATGGTCAGTGGGGGGTGGACTCAAGTCGCCATGTGGGACAACTGGGAATTTTATCTAGAGTTTAGGTTTGTTTCACAAATATATAAAAAAGAAGTTCTCAAATTAAATTAACAAATTGTTAGTGGGATTAATTTGTATATTTCTGGCATCACACATCACAGGTGTGTTGCAGATCACAGCAGGGTTTCCAGCACTCACGCTTCAGCAATGAAATTGATTGGGCAGACCTACCCAATGTAATACTGTGACAAAGAAAATAAAAACACTAACTTAAAAATAGAACAAATGCATTATTTCCTCATGTTTTACTAATGTTTTCAGTGGGCCCCAGGCCCTGTAATTTTAAGCATCAGCTCTGCAACTGTATAAACATGAATAAATTAATGTTTTTCTTTTGTCTGTATTCAAGACAAGGCTATTGAACAAACACTGCACTGCAGACTCTGTTCTGAAGTTTATGAATAATTCTGAACTAGACAAGAGTTGTCTTCTATTATATATGGATTCCTTTTGAATACACTATAGATGGAGTTCATATCTATAAAACTACATCTTACTAATGAATTTACTGAAACATTAGCTCTGTTCCAAAACCTGTTGAGCTGCTTCACTGTCTGTCCTCATGACTGCATACTAACTAAAATGGAACCCATTAGTGATTGATTTGAAAAACTCTACATAACCATGAACTTCATACAAAAAGCACTCACACTCCTTAAAGAAAGTGGAGACTCAACTCACAACTGAATTCAATACAGGTGAGAGAAACTTTATTAAGGATAAAAACATAGCATGCACAATTTAATTTTACATTATTAAAAATATATTGAATATTTATCTACCTCCTTCCAGTCTTTTTCGAATTAAGAGAATAAAAGCGATAAGAGAATGCCTCTATTTCAAGATTTTAACATTACAGAATGATGTTATAAAGCAGTATTTATTTTCGTTTTGTATAATAACACATTAATACTTATTGGATTGCGCTAGTCAGATGAAATACAGAGCGAAGTTCAGACCAAGTCTGGATAAAGTTCAGACAAAGTAGGGATGAAGAAACATTCACAGATAAGATTGTTCAATAAAAACTGTTCATTTCTTATTATCACTTTGTCTTCAGCTTCTTATTTCAGAGCTCTGCTGATGGTTTTGGATACCAGACAATCTGAAAGAATCTGGTAAAAAAAAATACTATCAAATATTCCTGGTGCAGAGATTTGATCTAACATTTTTGGTCGACAGGATGTCAGCACGATCTAACACTACTTTTGGAACAGGCTTGTTGTTGGAAGCGTGCCTGTGATACCTCAAAATGCTGCCTTCAGAAGCAGATAACTAGGTTATTGACAGAGCTAATCTACGCTCAACAGAACTAACATGTTTTGCGGTGATGCATCATGAAGAGTGGGCTTGCATCTACTGAATCATTCTCATCTTGTCTGTTAAGGGCAAAGAGAGTGCAATTTTTTCCAGTCTATCGTGAAAATGTTGAACATATCTCCTCAGCGGAGACCCGCTGGCATGAGAGGAAATTACAGAAGCCTTACCCTACTTTTCTACATGCATGTTATCACCCACCTGCACAAACAGGAAATGAGGCATGCTGAAGATACAACTTCCATTATGGCGTCACAGATGAGCATTCATGTGGAGACACGGACGCTCACATACTTGACTCACCCTCACCATGAAAAAAAACCTCACACTTCCTGTTTCCATCAGCACAATTGCCATGGAATTCTGATAACCTGCCATAGAGCATGATGGGATTAATTAGAGCGAAACAGAGACTCATTTGTTACTGTTACCCTTTCATTTTCCTGCTCATTTACCTCCATTCACCCTCTCAAAGTCAGTGCAGTCGTCACTCTGTCAAACAACAACACTCCATCACTCAGACTAGGACTGAACCTGAAGGTCCAGAGAGAGACAGAAAGGATTTATGCACTAAGCTCATGTTCAACCACAGCCAAATCTACTGAGAATCATGGCATAAAGGCCAGTGTTTCATGTACAAAACACTTTTGGGATTCTCCTGAATAATGATCGCAGAGCTTGAGAAAGTCAGAGTAGAGTCAAGCTTTAGATTTCAGGTAGTGGAAGTTGTTTTTGCTATTTTGGCCTAAAGTATTCTCAACTTTCCCTTTCCTCAAGCCTCCCTAATGGCGTCTGAGTGCAACAAATCATTATTAATTGGTTACAAGCCTCAGAGTTGGTAAACAACCTTCGTGCAGGCTAAATATTCATCTGCCTCTCATTTGCTTCGCATTTAGGGGAAAGTGTAAAGAATGTGTCTGTCAAAGGACGCTGCAGGAGAGAAAGAAGCTCCATTCGCAGTCGCCACCCGAAGGCTGTTATAAACAATAGGCATCCAAATAAGGCTCGTCTAAGATAGTAGCCTATTGCATATGAACTTTATGGATAAAGCATTTGGAGAATGCTTTATGACAAAGATATTATAAATACATGAACATAGGCATCAATGCAAGCACATTCAGTACTGAAAATCCTCAACAAAACAGCCTGAATAAAATGTTTGTGTGCTATTTATTTGTGTGAATAGAAGCTACTACACCAAATCCCAACAAATGTTAACCGTGTAGGTAATTGTTGGGTAAGTGAGCATGAGACTTGTGTTTCTCAATATTCTATATCCAAAATCCAACTTTAAAATGATTGAACTGTTGTTATTTGTTTGGCCAGTTTGAGTCAGAGTCAGTTATTAGCTTAGCAATCGGCTAGCGTGAGAATCTGATGAAAATAATGGTAAAGACTCTCAGTAAACAATAGTTTGCCAAGTCCCTCAAAATTTGAGGAAGTGACTTGGTACCTGTGTAGAATATTGTTTTTTTTCATGTAGAAAATAAACTGGTGTTGGAAAGCTACAACTGTAGCTTGTCAAGTTACACTCATAACTTAAAGTATATACTGTATAGTTAAACCATCAACCTTTTGAAAAATCATAACCTTTTGAAAAAGTAGTTGGCTATACACTACAATACAAAATAGCTAGCTTAGTTCAGAAGAAAGCATTAAACAGCATTTGACCAGCAGCATATTTTAGGGATTAATATTTTGTAATAAATATTTAGTTGTAAGTATAACTATTTATACTTATGGTAAATATTATAAAATTATTTTGTATTCTCTGCAGGGACTCAACTGAAATCTGTGAATCTTTTTTTGAATTGGCTTATTTCACATGAATCGATTCACTAAATTGAATCTGACTTCATATTAAAGAGAGTGGATATCTTAGAAGTGCACATTTATTTCATCTGTGTTCATAAAATGTTACAGAAATAGTAATGCATCTGCACTGACCCTGCTGGAAAATACATGTAGTCAACTCTGGCCCTCAAGATCTACTTTCCAGCATAGTTTAGCTCCAACCTTGATCAAACTCACCTGCCTGTAACTTTCTAGCAGGTGTGAAGATTAGCTTGTTAAGCTGTGTTTGATTAGGGTTTGAGGATAAGGCCAGAGTTGAGAACGTCTGGCGTAAAATCTCCCAGGTCTCGCAAACTTGCAGGCTTGAAAGGGTTTTCTGGCGCTTTTTAGCTCGTCGGTTCAAGAAACCAGCTGGCCAAAGCCAGTTAATACCACTTTACACCAGCTAAGCTAGTAGCATTGCTACAGTTACTTTCCAGCATAGGATTTGGAATGGAGGTTGTGTGTTTACTCAACACGTCGCAGCAAACATACTGAATCATGCCCATAAAGGGACTCAAGATATTTTTGTGTCCTGGCTGGTTATCATTTCTGTTTATAGGTCAAATACCACACTCCACACTTCCAATCTTCTGTCTGCCTCTTATCTCTTTCGAAAGGCTGGCCATTGCTTCAACCTGAACTTCATAGCTTGCTGCACAACTCAGATTAGGCCAGACAGCCATTTAATCTCAGAGCCCGAGAGCTCTATCGGCCAAGAGCCAATGAACATGTGATGGAACTCAAAATGACAGAAGAGAGACAGAAAGGAATGGTGAATTGGAGAAAGGAACTGAATAAACAGGAAATCGAGAAAAAGGGGGAGATGGACAATGAGACAGCAGGACAGACTGAGAGCGGAGAGATGAAGGGGAGAGTTCGAGAAAGTGTAAATGGAAACTCAAATGACAGAGGGATAAGGAGATGGGCCATTACACAGATCAGAAGAGGGAGAGGGCAGGTGAGCAGCACTTTATAGTTTGTGAACTTTATCTGGGCGCAAAGAGCCCAGAACTTCACAGCGAAGACGAAACGGAGAGAAATCCATTCCACTATTTCCACTCCAACTGTGATCAAAACAACCTGGAGATAGAGGACCACCAACACAACTACAACCACCAGGTTGACAACCATCCCATATAACACAAAATTGTCCCATAATTGAAAGCAAAGAAAATGGATTCTGTATTAAATCCATCAAAATACCAATATCAAACATTAAAATACACTGAACTGCACAGACCTCTCTGACAAAATGATTAACATGCCATAGGCTGAAAGGGAAAACTGGCAATTTTATAAATGCATAAACAACAGCAGAAGTGTGATTGACATTCTTTATAGCATGTGTTTGGTTTGTAAATGTCAGTTGAATTAAAACTTGATGCTCTTGGCAGCCATACAAAATACTTTTTCATCAGGTTTTTCATCAGCACAAACCATGTTTATTATTGGTGCAAGTGAACATATTTAATTTAAGGCCTGCTCACACCAAGAACGATAACTATAAAAATAACTACCGGCAGAATAACTATCTTCTGTTTATTCTAAGCGCACACTCATCTGCCGCTTTAAATTCTCAAGCTCGTTATAGCAGAAATGATTTTGATTTGATCAGCTAAAAAAAATGGTTCTGAAAATCTGTGCCTTTATCGGTTTAGCAGTGGTGTGGACTCTGCTATTCTTTAATATTGAGAACAATTTTTAGAGCTATATCTTATCTTTATCGTTATCTTTATATTTCTCAGCCTTGGTGTGAACAGGCCTTAAGAGTGGATCAATAAAACCGCTATTTTGAAAGTCAAGATTCAGATCGAGATTTTTGAGATAGTAAGTGAGATTTATTTTGCAATAATTATCTTATTATCCCACTTACTACATGGATACTAAGCAAATGAATGAATATGTGGACATGAAATATTGATTTGATTGAAATTGTTTTCTAATATTGCCTGTATATTATCTTAAAGCTTCCACTAAGAAAAGAAAATGTCCATTACAATGTACAAAGCAATCATATGTGACAAACACTGAGAAGTTCTTTCATATTCATTTATCATACTTAAGTTGGAATGTCATCCAAAAAAAAAAAAAAAAGAGTTCCCCACTCGTAATGGCATTGTGGTGGCATTTATGTTTGTTCAACATGGATATGATCTTTGCGACATGTCTTGAACACTCTATGGTTGTAAAGTCCTCTGATGTTATTTTCATTACAAGCTGAGCTAACTGAGATGGTACCAGTTGTGTTTGTATGAAACGAGAGAGAGTCCGTAGTGTGATCGGATACAGGAGACATTATAATAGCGTCAGTTTCAGCGATCAAGCAAAATCATACTTATCAGAATCAGAAATATCTTACAAGCAGCGGCTGACCAATCAGAATCAAGTATTCCAGTGTGTTGTATAAGCCTATTTATTTAGCTATCCTACCTAGACGTGTTTATATGGCTGTATTATTTGCATTTAAGGTGGATAATCCCTGCTGTCAGAGCAAGCCAGCACACCTGTGTTTTCTCAGGAAAGAGCTATCATTTTTTATCTCTTCTGAGCTCAAACTGAGCACAATACAACAATAAACCAGCGCTTTTAGGTCTTCACTGTGAAAGGTGAATAAAGATGGAGTCCTAGAAGAGTGAGTAAGACACACACGAACACCTTCCTGCGTGGGAGTCCAGGGGATTGATGCTTGACAGTTCTTACCCAGTAAAGAAGAGGAGCTGTCATAACGCTCTTAAAAGACTGATGTCACGCTCATTGTGATGAGCTCCTGCCAGATCTGAGCCCTTAACCAGAATGAGGGAAAGCCTGACCTCTGTGACACTGCTGTCAGCATGGAGGAAATACAGCGGTCCAGCATTCGTGCCGCAGTCAGGGGTTACATGGACTGCTGAGAGTTTTACATGATGTGTACATGTGTGTGAAAACAGTATTAATAGACTCGGGTCAAAGCCTCAGGTACTGCGGAAATGCAACACACACCGCTCAGCATTCTTTCATGACTTACCCAAGGTAGCTGTGGTCTCTTTAACTATGTCTACTGGTCAGTAGGGATGTGCCACAGAGGCTCTTGGGTACAAGAATATGAATGTAACTCCATGCCCTAATCAGGCATGATACATTTCCAGTGACAAGTAATTTATTTATGCACACCGAGTGCAAAACTACTGCATGACACAAAGTACTTTACATGCGCAGTTATAATCAAGCTGCAGTGGGTTTTGCATAGTTAAGTTTCATTTGCTTGTCTAAATATACATCACTAGCCCATAGATTCCTACATAACTCTATATAAAAGGCCTATAAATTCTCTAATTGTTTTTAGACATAAATACTTATTTTTATTAAGTTGTATGTTTGGATATATATTTAGACATTTTCAAAGACAAGTTTTTGTAAAGATTTAGATTTTTTATTTTATGATTCTTATTTCAGTTTTCTGAGTTGTTATGGCTATATGGTTATAACCATACCAATTCATTTGAATGTGTATATTTGTGTATGTGTGTGTGTGTGTGTGTGTGTGTACTTGTTTTTTCTATCCTGGTGGGGACTTAGACCTGAATACACACAGCCACATGGGGACTTGTGTCACGGTGGGGACCTAAATTGAGGTCCCCACGGGTAAACAAGCTTATAAATCACACAGAATGAAGTTTTTTGAAAATGTAAAAATGCAGAAAATTTTCCTGTAAGGGGTAGGTTTAGGTGTAGGGTTGGTGTAGGACGATAGAAAATACGGTCTGTACAGCAGAACAACATTACGCCTATGAGAGTCCCCACAAGGATAGCAGAACAAGTGTGTGTGTGTGTGTGTGTGTGTGTGTGTGTGTGTGTGTGTGTGTGTGTGTGTATGTGTGTGTGAGTGGATGTGTTGGTTTTGCACTCTTGATGTTTTTAGAGTTTCACCCCGTCATTGCTGTGTACTTTTTTTTCTGCATTGTGGCAGATTTGTAGATTGTACACACAAAAATTTGCTGAATTTTTGTGTTTTTGTCAATTTCCCATTCATTTGGGAATTTCCCATTCACTATGGTCGGTCATTTTTGACCAAAGACCACAAGTGTGACTATTTTTTACAACCACTTAGCCTGCTCGAATCAAGCCCTCGATTTTTTTGTGTTCATATTCCAAATGCCATAAAAGTCACCAAGTTTCGTACCATTCCAATGAAGCTGTGATTTTTAAAAATTCAAAACAGAAATTGTTTTCAGTCAAAAGTGACCGAAGAGCACCAGAGGGTTAAATATTTGAAAAATTAAATACACATTGTGCACAAAAATATTGCATCAGGCTAGTATGATTTCAGTCAGACTAAAGCACTTACATCACATTAAGAGTTATTGCTTTAGTTTGACTGAAATTAAACTCAAAGTGTAAAAGTACTCACACTCACAGCCAATATGAATATATTTGATGTTTTATGTATAATAAGGAGCAGGATTTTGGACAAATGAAAATAGCTGGTGGGGCTTCTCAGCATGACATCATGGAAGTATAAATCTATTAACTGGCAAAATGTCCTGCCTTGCATTATTTGTTGTAGCCGTGGCAACTTGGGACATAAAGATGTATAGTGCTGTAGATTTAAACTACAGTTTGTGAAAGAAATTAATACTTTTATTCAGCAAGGTTGTATTAAATTGATCAAAAGTGACAGTAAAGACATTTATAATGTCAAAAAAGGTGCATCTTTCAAAGAAATGCTGTTCTTTTGAACTTTCTATTCATCGAAGGATCCTGAAAAACAGTAAAATGGTTGGTATAAAAATATTAAGCAGCAGTTTTCTGTTTTCAAAATTGATAATAATGAGATGATTCTTGATCAACAAATCAGCATATTAGAATGATTTTTGATGGATCATGTGACACTAGAGACTGGAGTAATGGCTGCTGAAAATTCAGCTTTGCCATCATAGGAATTAATTACATTTTAAAATATATTAAAATTGAAAATAGTTATTTTAAATGGTAATAATATCTTATAATATTACTGTTTTTACTGTTTTCCTTGATTAAATAAATGCAACTTTATTTTATTTATTGATTTTTTTTTCTTTTTTACAAAATATTAAAAAATCCTACTGACTCCAAAATTTTGACTAGTAGTGTATATGTAAGAAATGTTATCAATTTATCACTTGTTGCATTTTCCTGCCAATTTGGATATGGCGTTAGGCTATAAACTAAACATTAATTGCCCAGATTATGAAAAATCCATACTATTTTGCAGGAAAGTGACTATCCTGTATTTTCTGTTATAGTAGAAACCTGCCAGAGCGCAAAGCTGCTGATGTTCACACCATTATACAGGTGTGTACAGTGATCCCATTAAAACTTTAAAACTTAATAGAGCAACAAAAACAAAAGGATACTGCATAAATTTTTTAAGTGTAGGGAGGAAGATTTTTTTTATGTAATAAAAAGGAGAAGGCAGCAATACACCTGCTACCCACAGAAAAACAGTTGGACAGCTCTTCGGGCTCATGTAAACAGACACTGGTGTGTTCATCAAAAGCTCTGGGCTGAAAATGCTTTAAAGGGATAGTTCACCCAAAAATGACAATTCTGTCATCATTTACTCACCCTCATGTCACTCCAAACTTGTATGAATGTCTTTCTTGTTTTGAAGAGTATGCTGGTCACTCTTTTCAGTATAATGAAAGTCAATGAGCACTGGAACCGTCAAACTCCAAAATAACAAAAAGGCACCATAAAGGTTTTATACAATATTTCAAAACTTCTGAATCAAGTCACTATGTCACTATGAAAATCAGTCATGAGAGAAGTAGCACAGTCTGACTGGTGAATGAATCATTCTTTGAATCAGATCTTTTCAGTGAATCAGTTTCATCCAGTTTACAAAAGCACTGTGTATGATTTAAGAATCTACAGCAGTTCTTAAGTTCAACTCAATGACTCAGTGATCCAGTTGCAGCAATTAACAGCCCACTGTAGGGAAAGATTATGAGTGAACAACAACTTACATTTCAAAACTATCGTGTTTCTTATGAACACAAATGATTCGCTTGGACCACCTTTATGATAGTCTTATGGGCCTTTTATGGGCTTTTTGAAGTCTCCATTCATTGCAGTTTCATAGAAGGGCGCCCAACACATCACTCAAAATTTCCAATGAAGAAAGAAATTCATGAGAGTGAATAACTCCTTTATTTTGGGTGAACTAATCCCTCAAATACAACTTTCCCCTCAATGCCAACTGATGTGGTTTCACAGTATCATACATTTCACATAATGTCACAGCATTTCTCTCTTTGCTGTCGCTCCCTATAGCACGCCAGTCATTCTCCACAATGCAACAACATGCCAACTGCTCCGTCAGTCCAATGAGATTGTTTGAGAGTGAGACAGCCTCAGGGTTGATGGCAAGAGGAAGACAGAGTGTGTGAAGGGCAATGTCATCTGCTCAGCTCTGAGTGGATGTGGCAGTGTGAAACAGCGCTTTCCTGTTCAGCGTTTCCATGCTGCACACCATCAAACACTGGCACATAAATATAAAACTGCACTTATGAGGCTCAGGAATACATGAGAGGTGTGAAAATTGCGAAATGTGGAAAGATGAGCAAATCTATTCAAGGTTGTTGCATCACATAAGTAAGAAAAATCCCAAATGAGACCTCTGTAATATCTCAATTGTTTCTCCTAGACAGCAATGGCATCAAAAGGAGGACAAAATAAGAGAGACTTGGAATAGTCCACCCAAATTCTATCATCATTTGAGTCACCGTCATGTTATTCCAAACCCATATGCTGTTATTTTTTTCTGTGGAGCACGAGACATTTGGGCTCTTGTCCACAAGTACAATTCATCTACAATTGTCATGTTCTAAAAAGGACCAAAAAAGGCCATAAAAACTGTCTGTATGACTAATTGAAGCCATATGGCAGCCTTGTGAGGAATGGCCCATCAATATTCACAGAAAATATACCCTTTTGATAAAACTCTGACATGTTATATGCATGTGTGCATAGATTGAAAACCTTCAGCCTAAAAAAAAAAACTTTAACCTAAAAGGTCTTTAAAGGTATGTCAGCACCTTGTAGAGTGTGTGATGCACAAATAAAGATTCAGACAATGAAAACCTTTGGCCAATTTCTACACAGTCTTCTTCAGAAAAATACTTGTAGACCTGAAGTCATTACCGATGTTATCGTAAAACACTTATTGAGGGTCGCTATAGAAAAGAAAGGCAGCGTCAGAGTGGGAGATTAATATCAGTCATGTAGTAGATTAAAAGCAGTGTGAACGAGAGATAAACGCACATAACATAGACACTGCATTGGCACAGAAATAGATTTTCTAATTAAAGATTTCAACTTGTAAATTGGCTTTCAACAATAGAGATTTCCACAAAGCAGCTTAGGATGTCAACCCTAAGCCCCCCGGTGACCAAGCACAAGGTCACTGCAATAAAAAGTCCAGAAGTGCCAGAAAGAAACCTTGGGAGAAACGAGCCAAAGTTGACAAATATGAAACAATTTTAAGACCCGAAGCGAAGCTGTCTGTCCAGAATGATTACCGCTCTGAACTGCAGTAATCTTTGGGTCTGAAAAAGAAACAAAACAAAAAACAAAATTTATGACATTGCATCATAAACCACTGGGTAAGTAAGAACTAAAAGTTACATTTCCAATGCAACTTTATATTTGCTTCAAGTTCCACTGACTAAAAGAATATGAAAATATCACACCTATAAATTATATTTACACCTAATTATATTCACACCTATATATTTTTATAGTTTATTTTCAAATAATAATTAATACAATAACATTTCAGAATATTTATAATATATATGAAATATAACAAACTAATTTAATATGTTTATATTCTTTCATATTTAAATGTATTATATTAAAATAATATAGTAATATTAAAACTTTTTAAATTACCTAATTCCAAAGGATAGTGAAGGTTCAGAAGGAATTGTTTGCAAAAGCACATTTACAACTCTTGGTGGCTTCATTTGTACTGTGGCCTGACTGATACCATGACATGAATTTTTATGCACATGATTATCAGCACAAACAGAGAAAGTAAAGCAAAGTACATCATGAAAACACCTTATACATAGTTGCATACTAAATCTACTCTCTTACAGATTTGATAAGTGCATAAAAAGAGCACAAAATCTCAGGAGGACTGCCACAAAAACAGACAAAGTCACAAGGCAACCTAGAAACCACAATGGCCTGAATCCCAAACTCTGCCAGCGAGTATATGTCTATATCGAAGACAGTGAGGTGACACGAAGAAGCTAAATTTATCCATGCGGACTCGCAACTAACACCCTGCTTTGCATAGAGTCAGCCCATCTCTCTGGCTCTATGTGACATGAAAGAAACAGAACGCAAACACAACGATCAGTCCCTTATTTTAGAACAAACTTTCGTGTCCCTCAGTCATGCAGTGAGGGGTAACCGTTGGGTTCTCACAGGATCCAAAATAAAGATGCCAATTCTCATTACTGTCACACAGAGCAACGCAGCAAAGCAGTTCCTCAAATCTGTTGTGTAGGTTTACTTACAGATTCACTCTGGAGAAAAAAACAAAACAAATTCAAATCAAGCAACTCAACCTACAAACACAAGGCCAATTCAAATAATTGAATTTAGGGCTACTGCACAGCACTGTAACAGCGTTTCTGCGATGCCCTCTGAATCTGTCTGACAGGGTGTTGTAAAACGCATGAATTGTGCCCTACTTTAAAATCAATATTAATTTTAAAAACACACACACATGCACGGTCGACTGGCTGAATATAACTCAACCTCTCCTCTGCATTTGGTTGGCTGATGAAGTCAGAGCAGGCCAGTTATCAAGCACACCAAATGAGACCACAATTACAGTGATTAGCACTGAACTGCCAGCCATTTACTTCCAATTAGAGGCAAATCAGGGTTTAATGAGAGAGACAATGTAGAAAGATGATACAAATCGCGAATGTTAATGCAAATTTAAGACTGTATCCAGACCTGCTTAAAGTGGCGCCTGAGGTCAAGACTCTCAATCTTTCCAATTCCCACTGCTTAAAATTGATCATCCCTCTCCCAGTTTAAGCCTATCTTTCCTATCCATCACATCTCTTCCAGATCAAGTTCATATATTTATATGTACATCATAAATTTGGCTACTTTGTCATAATGTCTCACAATTAAGACACTTCTGTTCAGTTTATAATCATTTTTGGGCATTTATAATATTTTATGACATTATGGAAAATGTCTCTCCCAAAGGGACGACCAGAGAGAGGAGTTAATTTCCAAATGAAGGTGGCCAGAGGGTCTGAGGACCAGAGTCCACTTGTGTGGGAATCTTTTTCTAATTAACGTCAAGATTGATGATCACTTGCAAAACTCAGCTGCAGGGTGCAGTTCTCAGACATTTCATTTCTTATTAATGGAAAGCCATTTAAGAGGAATCTTTAAATACTTCAGGGTATCATGCGTATTTTAGGGCATTTGTCATTTTTGTAACTTCACTTTAACTCTGATTGTCCTTTTGTAGCTATAAATCAGCATTGAACATGCAAATGAATCAATGCTGACTGGAATGCCACAATATCTAATCCAATTCATGAATAAATTGAGCTTTATTTACTCCACATTTTCGGTTTATAATTACATTATATATGCATGAATGCAAATAATTTATCAAACTCAACCCCCAGTTCAAACAGGAAGGCAATGTATATAACCTTTTCTTATTTTAAGCATACGCTGCCATTCAAAAGTTTGTATAAGATGTTTTTGAATTAAGTTACTTATGCTCACCAAGGCTGCATTTGTTTGATCCAAAATATAATAAAAATAGAAATATTTTCATTAACATTTCAACTTTAATATATTTTAAAATGTGATTTATCCTTTAGAAATTATCATTATTATTAATTATTAAAAATTAATTAACATAAATTATTTAATACATTTCTAATGAAAATTGTAAGATCCTCCGATGGAAAGAAAGTTTAAAAACAGCATTTATTTTAAATAGATCTTTTGTAACAATGTAAAAATCTTTATGGTCAGCTTTGATAAATTATTTATATGTAACAAAATGTAGAGATGTTTATGCTTTTAAGAAAAAACCCTTCTAAGGATCTCAGTATTTTGATCAGTTTTGCTTCTTAAGAAAATCTTGTTTTACAAATAAAGAGTTCAGATGCAAAATCCTCTTAGTGCCATTTGAAATTTTCTTCGAAAATGGGCATTTTTATCATGTGTAGGTTCAGTTATTTCACTTTAATGGCAATGAATAGGTTGTCTGAGAAATGACTGAGCATAAACATAGGAGGCTGAGAACAAAGCTAATTTTACAAGAAAATTTCAGACGGCTCTTAGAGGCTTTTGCATCTGAACTCTTCAAATGTTTAGATTGAAAAACAAGACATAAACAAGACAGAAGTTTTTTTTTTCTTACTGTCCTGTCAATACCCACATCTTCAGATGAGTGTTGTTGTTTCTCTCCTATCTGACATCCATCATTGTTTAAAAAAAAATGAGTAAAAAAGAGCAAGCTGTTATCTGTGTGGAACTGATGGGTGCTTCCAGACACCCAGACCATCACTGGATTCATCTGCTCATGTCTATTTTGCATAAAATGCCTGCAGTCACGTTGGCTGTCTAATTGTTCGACATTCTGCATTCTGTGATGCAGAATCCACCCTAAAAACCCTCTCTAAAAGTCACAGGCATCACAAAGGCCTCCCGTCACCTCAGAAACCATAACATGGGTTCATAATTGCTTGATAATGTGGAATCAATCTATTATTAGAGCCTGAGTGAAGTTGTTCACTCATATAAATAAGGGTGTTGTCGCAGTAGGATGTGCTTGAATTCATTAGAATTGATGTTTGTTTATCAACACTTTGCAAACACAGCGGGACTGAATCATTGTGAAGACATAGGGCTAAATGTACACTCCATTGCGCTAAAATTTCCTCCACTCACTTCCAGCATCAATACCACCGACATGCGCTAATGAAGTCCTGGTGAGTCAGTAAAGATTCGACTCTTCACTTTCATTTAAGTTGTCCGCTCTACCTCGCTCGGTAATAAAAACCTTTCGTGCTTGTTACGGTCATGAAACTGGTCATTAAATACAGGATCTGTCGTTATGGCAACACTTATCACTTAAATAATAACACAGTGGTTTGCATTATCGGTCGGGGTCTGACAAATGAAATGACTATGGAGAGTATACAATATATGGAGCTTTCCAGAAGGGCGGAACCAGTAGGATAATGTCTAATAAATATCTGTTCTGTTCATAAAAATCCTCGCTCTCCAGAGTAAAAAGAAAAAAAAAACTCCCACACATGAACCATCATCACTTACACATAATGCAATGCCTATATTAAGAAAAGAGAGAGGAAGAAATGAAAGAGAGAGATCCACCTCTGGCCTTGTTGTTGTTTTTGCCCTCTCCTCTCAGCTTTTCCAATATCAGGCCTGCTTCAACCATCTGAAAGAACAGGAAATGAAGGCACCCATATCACAGGCTAATAATACAAAAACAGTGATAGCAGCCCGGCCAAAACAGTCGGTGTAGACGGTACAGAGTCATCATCGGGAGAACTGCCACTATACAGACACTCTCACACACTCAACACATTCACATCCTGATGCACCTCACATCTACAAACCTAACAACCGAGCAAAGTGAGGCTTTCAATCCTTCTACTGAGGTTAAAATTCGAAAGATAGGGATTCGAACTCTAGCTTTAATAATAAAGCCATCTTGTAAGGTAAAATGGTTAATTACACAGTTAAGATAGGCTATTTAAACAACAGTTAAGTGTAAAAGAAGTGAGAGATGGAAGTAGCCTATCTTTGCAGCACGTGTACTAACACATACCCTTGACCCAACCATGCCACCTAGTGCACATACAGCAGTGTTACAAATTTCATTGCACATCATCTCATTTGCTTCTTTATAATTTAGCAGCTATTAATCAAAATCCATTTACAGTTCTCTTACTATACAATACTGTTCCAAAGTTTGGGGTCAGTAAGATTTTTTTAAAGAAATTAATACTTTTATTCAGAAAAGATGCATTAAATTGATCAAGTGTGGGAGTAAAGAAATTTAGAAAGTTATAAACCATTTCTATTTCAAATAAATACAGTGCTTTTGAATATTCTATTCATCAAACAATCCTGAAAAAATAAAATAATGATGGTTTCCACAAAATACTAAGCAGCACAACTGTTTTTAACACTGATAATAATAATAAATGTTTCTCAAGCACCAGCATATTAGCATGGTTTCTAAGACACAATAGCTGAATTTTCAGTAGCCTTAAAATGTAATATTTTAAAATAAGACCATTTTCACTGTATTATTTATCAAGTAAATACAGCAATGATGAGCATAAGAGAGTTAAAATTCATTAACCGATTACCAGCCCCAAACTTTTTTAGGGATAGTGTACAGTATAGGTTCTTTCCGAAGCAGCCTAATGTTAAATGATGTATACAAAGGTTTCAGTAGTTCACTAATACTTCTTTTGAATTTATCACAAATCTTGATTATGTCATCTTTACTTGTCAAACCCATGTGCAGACAATAGCCTTTTTTAAATTATTTTAAGTTACATTAAAAATCAGGTCCAGTCCAGGCAATCAAAAGTTGTAAATTTTAAAATATAAACAAAGCAATATTTATGAGCAGATTTAATCTGAATATAGTTCTATCCTCACTCTTCAAACATTTTACTTCAAAAGGCACTGAACCAGAGTGCAGAAGTAGAGCTAAATTCTGCACAGAATACTGCTCCCAAATAAGATCTGCTTCACTAACAGGGATCAGTATCACCGATGCGTGCAAACAAAGTCAAGATTCGCCCTTCACTTTCATTTAACTTGTCCAGTACAAATGGCACTGTAAAAGCACACCATTTCCCTTGCTTGGAAATCAAATCTTTCATGCTTGAAACAAAAGCTCACAACAAAAACACTGCTTTAATATTATAAAACAGAATTTGAAGTTTATTACAGAAAATATACAAGCAGCAATACATTTTAATTCCAATATATTAAACTAAATATACCTCTGATAGGTAGATATGGCACCTGAGACTGTCTCTGTCCATATATCTCTGTCCATAAGTTTTAAGCAAATTTAAAAACCATTATTCGTTTTGTTTGATCTGTATTGTCCAGAAACTAAAAGAAACTGCTAATTCATATTTCATACCTGAGACAGTCAAAGTAGAATAAAAGAAACCTGTAACATCCCCTGAATGATGTCCTCTGATAATCATTTTGATCTTCAGATTCTAAGACATTTAAACAAACTCTTAGAATATTAGCCTAATAGTTTTTTTTCCCTTAAGCCTAAAGCATATCCTGTCATATCCTGTGCTCTTTTAGTAAACAAATAATTCCTGGTTTAAAATAAATACATGACCTGAAGTTAAAACTTTCTAGCATGTGAATGCAAAATGATTGATTTAGACCATGATGTTTTTGTCTGAAAACAACATTTGTCTATATCTTAATGAACCCCTTATTTCTTTTCTTTCATGATTTTAAGAGGCATATTCAAGGTGGTCTTTATAAGCACAGCCCCCTTGCATTATCATGCATTATCATCATCTGAGAATTTGAATTTGGCATAAATTATTAGCATAACCACTGACATGACCACACACAAGGAGCCAACTACTAAATAAGCAATGCCCAAGAAGTCGTTCTTCCCTCCCATCCAAGACACGTTGCTGAAGACCACCTTCTTACGTCCATCAAAACTCAGTACTGGGTAGTCTGGAAATTATGTGGTTAAGGAACAATCATGCTGCATATGTATAAAAAAATGATTTTTTTTTCTGAAAAAACAAGTGCTTCTGAAAACTTTGCCTTAAAGGTGCACTAAGTGGTGTGTTTACGTTGCGCAGGCAGTCATTTTGGACAAAATTTTTCAGTGTTTTCAGTCACTAATACCATTGTAGAAATCCTCTATTCATTAATAGCCATAAGTAATTTATTCCACGTTCAAAAATGGCAATAACAGGAGGGTTAAAAGGATAAAGGAAGATTTCAGCTGTCATGTGGTCCCTTTTTAAAGAAATTAATACTTAGCAAGTATGAATTAACTTGATCAAAAGTGGTAGTAAAAATGTTACAAGACCTTAAAAAAACTGTTCTTTTGAACTTTTGTTTTTTAATTCATCAAAGAATCTTGGAGACAAAAAATGGATCATAAAACTATTAAGCTGCTCAACTGTTTTCTACATTGATAAGAATTGTTGCACCAAATCAGCATATCAGAATGATTTCTGAACGATCATGTGACACTGAAGACTGAAAATTCAGCCATTTGCAATCACAGGAATACATTACATTTTAAAATATATTAACATAGAAAAGAGTTACTCTAAAAACAGTAACATTGTGAATTACAATATTACAGTATACTGTATTTTTGATCAAATAATTGCCTTGGTAAGCATAAGAAACTACTCTTAAAAACATTTTAAAGAATCTTACAAACCCTAAACTTTTTCAGGGTAGTTTACATTTAAGTTCCTTTGAACTTGTGTCAAAGGGGGAAAAAATTACAAAAGTGCACCTTTGAGACAAATTCCATCTGCTCTTTTGACTGTCATGCCTGTAGCGTCTGCTTAAACTCATTGATGGTTGATTACATTTGGTCTTAAGAGACCCCTTTTAGCCTTTGACTTTTTGCATATAAATTACTAACCTGGCCTCACTATTTACATTTATATGGACGCTAAATTACCGATGGTTTCTCCCCACTATCAAAAAGATGCTACACAGATCACCTCTCTGGTCTCCCCATCAAACTTCAAACGCATTCCGAAGAGGAGTGAACGACCCCCTCCCGGGCCAGGCACCAACGGCCTGACTAGACCAGTGGTCTTCACAACTACAAATACACATCACACACACACACATAGACATTTTCTTTATTTAGGCCATAGTTAAGCCATTATAAATGTATCTGGTATATTCATGTGTTTTAGGTATATTCCCCTATTATATTAACCTAGTTACAACCCTTTACTTGTATTAGTTAGACTCTAAACGCCTATATTCAAGTGTATGAGTGTATCTCTGCTTTAACAGCTTCTATAGGTTACTTTCTTTATCAAAATGGTCTTCTTTTTATTTCTCGAACAATGATGTACACTATGTGATCGTGAAATGCATCATACAATTTTGACTGTTTTGAAGTAAAACTGCACCAACTCTCCAGACCAGCAATAAAAATGCAAATGGGCCATAAACGGAGACAAAGAAAGTTTCTCCCGCTCAAAATTCATGCCTCTGATTGGCAACTCCACCCAAAAAGTGGGTGCGGCTATGAACTATCAAAAGTTACGAACTCAGACTAATCGTCGTTCAAAACTCTTCTTCAGACGGACACGCTCCAAAACTCTCCTCTTGAGTTTAACCTTCTGGCAGTTATACCTTCGTAACTTTGCGGACTCACTGTGGACTTTCCTATCTTCAGAAAGACCAGAGGAAAATCTTCAGCTCACTCCTAAAGAAATCATAAGAACCTCGTCTACCACAAAACCAATGCAAGTAATCGTTTACAAACATTTAGATGCGTGTTTAAGTTTCAACCCCTTTTAAGGTGAATTTGCTTCTTTGACGATTCTCATTAGGTTGTGGTTGAATACTGTGAAATACTGCCATTCTTTTGCTCTTCTCTCTCTCTCTTCCTTACTTTCCTTCATTCTGTGTATATATGTTTTGCCTAGTTTAGTTGTATGTTAGCTATAGTTTCATTTATTAAATCCCTTATATTCACAATGATTGTCTCTGTGTTCTGCTCACGATTCAAAGTCACTGAATGTTGCTCTTTGCTACATGCTAAACTACTGCTAGTACTGTATAAGTAGGAAAGCTATTCTTCCTCGGCCAGGAAAATAATCTTTCCTAGAATTGATAAATAATTATATTGTCTGCTCGGTGGACGGACAGATCAAATAATTGTAATATCGAGTCTGCTACAGTTAATTCTAAAATCTAATCTAAATATTTATTATTAATTATAACCAGTTATAATTAATGGTAAATATTCCCCTTTTGAGCTAATTTGCTACATGCCTTTTCATCAGTTTACATATTCAAAACCCTCTGTTTGTTGCTTCTGCATTCTGCTCTGGACCAGCTAAAAGCCACACCCAACCTGCAAAACCTGTTGGCCCGGATCACAGGCAAACATGCTCAAAAGACGTCTGCGAAACAGGACTGACGCCATATGCGGTCTTGAGACTGAAACATCTGAAGACTTCCTGATTGAAGGCATGATGAGGCTTTAAGTCCTACAAACTTCAGAACTTGGTCAAATGAATAAAACATGAAAATGGTATTATTAATCTCTGTCTTGAGTGAGTTTTGACTTTCATGAGAAGGATACTGTAATGGACTGTCAGAGAGTAGTTTCCAGCAGGGAGCCCCGCGGCATAATCCCCCTCTGTGATTCGCCGGTACAGCTTCCTGAACTGAGGAAGTGCAGATCTCCTCATCCACACTAGAAAGTCCTGGTTCAGGAAACCGTTGTTGTTTGGGTCTATGAGGTCCAGCTCATATGCTGCCTTAGGCCAGTTTATGGGCTTCACTGTACCTGTTAATCAGCATTCATAAAGAATTTAAGTTCTATTCCAAGTCTCAAATCCTATAGCTACTATTACATTACAACTTTAAGGCAAATTACCATCAAACGCGCTTGCAAAGGAGCCATTCACAGATGAAGGGTTCCTGTACTTTATGTTGTAATCAGTCCACCAGGAGATTCCTTTACCATCTAATGGAACCTTCTTCGTCGTTCCATTGATTATTTGGTAGAGCTCAAATGTGTCTGCGCAAGACACACAAATAAATTATTAGTAGTCCATTTCAGAGCTTAATACATACGCACATACATACATAAAGTTAATCTACAAATCTGAAACGATACCATTGAACATGCTATTCGCTATAGCTCCACAAGGGACAATGGGGTTGTTTTTGGAGTCGTATGAATATGGCTTGCAATCATCTTGTGGACTCTGAAAAGTCAGATGAAAATAAAAACAAAGAAAGTGGAATTCAATACATATAATGAAAGATCCAAAAGTTGAAACAACATTCAAAAGAGTGTTCGTGCCAAATGCAAACCTTGAAATACTGCGTATCGCCAGTGAGCTGATAATAGTCTTTTGACACACCATATTTTCTGAAGTTCTGGTAGTAATTAGACAGGCCATAATAAAAGAAGACAGGGCCCTGTAAGCACCGCAGACGTTATTAGTCACTTTCTAACATTGAGGGAGAAATATCAGGCTTCAAAACAGAGTTAAACTCAAAGACTTTACCGTAAACAATGCGCTAAGGGAGAATGTGACTTCACAGGTGCAGTTTTGGAGACTTTGGATTGTACAGCGGAAACAGGGTGAATCCTTCTCAACGCCTGTGTAATCCATCTGTGACATGGTGAGAAAAGAGAGCATTAATGTTTAATGAATGTCTCTCACCCTGCACAAAGCACCACGGTATGTCAACACCTCCAAACTAACTCAAATACTAGGTGGTAAGGTGGAGTCAGGGGTTTGTTAACTCTAAAACAGACTTGAATGTGTAAATAGTGTTGTCTATCCTTTAACAAACAAGCAATAACTGACCTCAGTACATTTGTTTAAACTATCAGATATGCTACTTAACCAAAGGATGAACAAACTCTACTGTAAAATGCCAAGTCATCCACCCAGTGAAGTTTTTTTCTGTTGTTGTCCCGCAGTAAACGCTTACCTCCTGCACTTGGATGGTCTGTGAGGTCAGAAAGAGGCCAATTCCAATGCCTATAAAAGCCAAACCAATGATTAGAAAGCCAGGAATGACGATGCCAGCGGAGAGTATGGGCTGCCATGCCGGGAGCCGTTGCTGCGTGAATGCCGTGTTGTCAGGCCTTTCAGTCGTCTCTCCCTCGTTCTTCATCCTGATGTCCTCTGAGAGAAAGGACAAGCTTACTGCGTGCAACTCAGTTTCATAGATAAAATAAACAATACTAAATAGCCCAATGGAAAAGAGATCAGAGTGCAGTGCAACAAATAATACATCAGACACTGGATCTTTCATCAACTTTGAGAACTTTTATAACCCAGGAGTTTATATTTTATTAAAAAGAACAGATTTTACCCTTTACCTTTTTTGTTATATGAAGGTTATTTAACCTCTGATGCATGAATTATTAAATCACAAAGTAATATTTTTTTTACATGTTCGTTTTTACTTTTAAACAAGTGAAAAATCATGCCAAAAAAAAAAAAAAAATGTGTCAATATATTATATTTTGAGGGAGTTACATATATATCCACTGTAGTGGACAACGTGCATCAAAGGTATAAAAAGTGAATCAATAGTACTAAATGTGTGGTCTTAAAAAAATACACGCTTTTAAAATATTTACTATGTGAAAATGGTTTGAATACACATAAGAACATTCAATAACAACAAGCTATGTCATGACGGCACAGAAATGTGAAATGTAACAAACAAAACGTAAGAGTGTGTCTCTATGGGACAGGGGTGTGTGGGGCAGTGTGGGAGTGGTGGGCTATTCTTACACAGGTGAGCACAAATACAAACACACACAAGCACACACACCCTCCCACCACGCACTCATACAGTACACATGTATACATGCCTACAGTTTTATATGACATAATAAATAAATATAGAC
This sequence comes from Tor tambroides, assembly GCA_021397915.2. Lineage (NCBI taxonomy): Eukaryota > Metazoa > Chordata > Actinopteri > Cypriniformes > Cyprinidae > Tor > Tor tambroides. The sequence continues at coordinate 125,841 of JAFVLL020043481.1, forward strand.
TGTAAGCATTGCAATAAATGATCAAATCTGAAGACTATTTAATATTTCTGTACAATAAAACCATTCAAGTGTAAATTATATCATAATTTTAATAAAACATACAAAATAAGGCAGAACCTACATATAGGCCCTTAGGCAGAATTATACCCTTTGGTTCATGACGTCCACTGTAGTGGACAGATATATTTTCTGTCACAGAAAAAAATGTACAAGAAAAATAATGTTAAAATCTGGATGAATCTATTTCTGACATCTTATTTAACTGAAAAATATTTTTTGTACCTGTCTGGTTTTCTGAGAATAAAAGTATTTAACACTTATTCTCAAGGTACATGGTGAATCCCCTTTTCCCGCAGCCATTTTGCATATATTGTGCAATATCTCAAAACAAAAAAATAGATAAAAAGACAACAATTAAATGGAATCGTAGACAACACTTTGGGGGTTCACCAGTTGGTGATTGGGATATGTTGCTGCATCTTAAATGGTTCAAAATGGCTTCCAAATATCTGTCCACTGTAGTGACCACGATGCATCAGAGGGTTAAAGATGTATTAGAAACTTCTTTACTATGCCTTCACCATTGATGACTTTTCAAATAACTTATGTATAGATTTTATTTTAGCTTTGTCCCAATATCTTGAATCTTAAAATATGAAAATTCATCATAAAAAGATGAATTAATGTTAACTATCTACTACCATAAACCATTTTAATATTTATTGCATGAAAATTATTTATATATATTTATTAAAAAAAAAAAAAACTCCTCAGTGGCATCATTTCCACCCCACAGAACATTAATAGTTAACAGCATGCTTGAGATAAAATGTGACATGTGATGTATGATGAAAACAAACAAACAAAATGTATATTACTTTTATTTAATTATATATTTATTTAATTATATATATATATATATATATATATATATATATAATTAAATAAAAGTAGACATAAATTTACATGTATTAAGCATAATTTCTAATCAAGATTTTTGCAATATTATGGAAAAGGGTAAAAAAAAAAAATACAGGCTAAATAAAGCATGAAAATGTAGTTTACCATTTTATTCCAAACATATTTAAAATGTCATTTCCATTACAGAATATTATTAAATGGATGATTAATAAATGACTTGAGATGCGGTGAATATTACTTAAAAATGACAATTATTCTGTGATGCATGTTTAATAATAATGTTTATTAACTGTAAAATAAAAACAAATAAATAATCTAGAGACATTAAAAAGTGTTTTAATAAATTTGGCTTAAACTAATGGAATTAAGCCTATATTAATTGACCCTCATAAATCTATTAACTCTGTTTACGGCCATGGTTATAAACAGCTCAAAAGTTTGGCTAACATGATAAAGACTGGATAGGATGTTTGTAAGAATGACCTGAGGGGTATTCCAGAAAGCAGGTTATGTGACATACCCGGGTAAGTTTAAGGGTAAGTTAGTGGATAACCTCAACTTTCGGTTCCAAAAACGGAGGTAACTTTCTGGGTATGTATGTAACCATAGGAACTTACTCTTTGAAGATAACCTGCTCTGGAGCAGGTTATGTTCCAGGGTTAGTTCACTTCAGCGCTATCAGCGCATGCGTGATCTACTGACGAGCCTTCAGTGGGCGTGACAGATAGCACATTATATAATATTACATTTTGTAATATAGCCTATTATATATATATATATATATATATATATATATATATAGATAGATAGATAGATAGATAGACATATATATAGAAAAAGCGCTAATATAAGTAATAAATAAGGTTATTATTCTATTAAGATATTATTCTAATATGGTGGTTGTTATATTTATTTTATTAGTACATATAACAGGTATCTGTATAAATTATAAAACACTATGACAAGGTAATGTTTAATTTATTATATATATTTATTACATTTTATATTATCACCTCACACACGGATTGGAATGTTCTATAATGTATTTCTATAATAAGAATACATATCTGATATGACTTAATATATAATTAGCATCAAACAAAAAATATAAGTCATATTCTCAAAGATTAAAGATTTAATGGGAAAATAAATGATTTAACAACCATCAATTAGGTGGCGATATGCACTAAGTATGTACACGACCATTGACCCAAAGAAGAAGAAAGAAACAGCATGGCGTGCTTTTCTTAGCGTCCGTTTCCGTAGTGACTCGTCGATTCGTCGCTCTGTTGAGAATGTCTTGAGTCTTAACCAGGAACATACTCTGAGTTGAATGAACCAGACGCGTTTTTGGAACCACATACCTCGACTAAGCAAGGTTTGGGGTTAATCAACCGAGAGTTCAGGGTTTAGCTGACGGTAAGTTAACCGTGCTTTCTGGAATACACCCCTGCACTACAACAACAACAACAACAACAACGGGTGACGTCGAAGGAAAACAGAACCGTGCTTCATGAATCTCGATCACCGATCAATCACTTCTGAGAGCAGAAACTTTTAAAGTTTTATAAACAGATCAAAACTCACCTTTAGAAAAAGATCAGCGCGCTCAGTTTAGCCTATTATTGGTGCCTGCTTCATAAAATCGGGAAGATTTGTACATCGACAGCAGACACACCTTCACACCGTCCCGTACCTGTTTTACCTGTCCCGCACCTAGATCAGCTTTTCCGCTTTGCGTTCGCACCTCCCACCGCGCCTACGTCACATACCTGACTCCTCCCGGTTCCACTTCAGTCCGGTGGAATAAATCAATACGTTTGTTATTTCTTAATGTTTTGTATCAGTTCCAAATGTTACGGTTTATTGGAATGCCTTTGTCTCTGATGTTGCCTGTAGGATAGTATGGCTGATTCCAAATAGATACTTAATTACTAATAAGCAGGGCCGTGCAGAGACCTTCGGAGGGGCAGGTGCTCAAAGTATAAAAGGGGCACATGGAACACGGCTTTTAATAGGGCTGTGCTCCTTGCTGATATGTGCATCGAAATGGATGCTTCTGTACTGATACAGCAGCAAATGCCATGAAAATTCCCAAAAGAAACACTGAACAGAAACGTTAAAGACATTTTTTGCACCTCTTAATTACTCTGGAATGATATTATTATTATTATTATTATTATTATTATTGTTGTTGTTGTTATTGAGTTTACAGGGTATGGTGATTTTGCTGTTGTAAACACTACTGTTGTTGTAGAAAAAAATATTCCTGTCTTATTTAAAATAGAATTCTATTCTAATTCTGTTTTTAATTTATTCATTTTTTGAATGATAATGATTATAAAAACAGGGTTGATAAGTATAATTCGGAGGACGAGAAAATCAGTATAAGCCTGTTTTACCAGTGTTGTGATAATTGTTTTTAAGGCACTCTACGTTTTTTAAACAAATACTGTAATAATAATAGTTCAAAGTATTAATAGTTTTTAGTCAGATAACATAGAAAAGACAAGACACCTCGACGCGCTTTAAACTTTTCCCAATTAAACAGCAAGAACGAAAGAGAACAAGCACCTTTGTTTTTATTGCTGTGTGTAGAACTACGTTAGCTGCATTTTTATTTAATATTAATAAAATGTAAATTCGTCCCCCGCACTTTATTCAAGCTCGAGCAGGTGTTTTCACATAGAGGTTTCTAGATTTAAATCTAGATTTAAATTAAAAGAGACATGACCTGACATTTTATTCGTATCCAAAATGAGGAGATATGAATATCAGGAGAGCTGAACACTCTTGTGCAGTGCATGTTTCATTCATACTAGAAGCCAGAGGGCAGTCTCGTGGAGAAACTTTTGACATGCAGGAAATCCCTAATATGGACAAACTCACTGTAGCTGAGCTGAATAAAAAGCAGATTCAGAAACGTTTTTACTGATGAAACGTGAAGACAATAAACACACGATTGCAAAAATGTATGGTTTATGTGTGTTTTTCAAGTTATCTTCAGGTAATAAATAAACTATATGAAAAATGCAGTACTGATTGACACATCATTTAGTATAGAAACTATAAAATATATTTCCTGAATTATTCAGTGATAAAAATAGGAAAAGGGTGTTCGTAGTAGCCTTTATAAACCAATCATAAAATTGTCATTAGGAAAACATTGAACAAAAATATTGTAACCCCTTGCTGCAGCTAACTGTGCTTCCACAGGCTACACACAGCAATATAAACAACAACTGTGCATGATCTCTTCACGCCGTTCTCGTAAAATAATAATAATTCAATAATATAAGTTTACAAGCATACCGCTCAGCTGAGAACTCCACTTACCGGCAGCCACGGACGTTATTGAAGGCATCCTAAAGGTGTCTGAACGTGAGAGATCGTCCTGGATGAGATCGTCAGGTGAAAGGTCATCATGTGGATAATTTAATTTACGGCTAAACTATTATTAATTAATTTTACTAATAGTTAGATTGGGCAGGCCTTCACAAAAGGGCGTTTAATTACAAAAAATAAATAAATAAATAAATAAAATTGCCTTGACAAAAGGGCACTTTGGGCATCAAGGGGAAAAGGGGCAGGTGCTCAAGCACCCACCGCCCCCCCCTCTGCACGTGCCTGCTAATAAGATAAAAGAAGCTTCCTTTCGAATTTTCCATCGTATATATCCTGTTAATAAGAAATGTATTTTAAAAAAGATATCGATACAAGCTGTTTTATTTATTTATTTATTTATTGCTTGCAACAGCACCCGAGAGACTACAGTGCGTTTATTTTGACACTGCCATTACCCTAAATTGTTGTGTAAAGACCTCTGCTTATTTGTTATTGAGAATATTGATCAAGATTTTTCTTTACTTTGGGAAAATGTTTTGTTTGGATTTGTTAATTTTTTAAAAAAGTGCATTTACAGAAAAATAAATTGTACTTACTTAATCTCCGTATCCTGTTAACAAAATATTATATACATAAATGTAAATTCTCATGTCAGAAGCCACTGTTTTATGTTTTGCTTGCTGAAATACAGCATTACTTTGGGACTATTTCTAACTCATGTAGGCTAATAAGAAGGCTTTAAAAACATCTGAAATTTGTAATCTCTTCCTTTGAATGTTTTGTTTAATTGTATAACCCTGTCTAGGAATTTATTTGTTTTGTCATTATAATTTTTTATTTAATTTTCTTTTTATTATTATTAGTTTGTATTTTTTGTATTGTAACTGCTTTTTATTGGTTGATATAATGTTCGTAATAAAAAAAACTTCAGTCCAGTGGATTCTTATGATGGTTTATTATAGAAAAACATATAAAGCCTATATATTGTTTGAAAGTTTTAAACCTTGTTATTCATTGGGTGAATCTCATATTCATTAATATAACTTAAACTAATTTAACTTAACATTAATATAACTAAAAAAAGAAACAAAAAACTTAATTGTTTCTATGAAAACGCTGACGGAGTTTTGTACAGAGTAGGCTAATTAATGATGTCCATGTTGCACTTATATATTGTTTAGCAGATTTAGCATTTTAATTGTCGAATTATGTAAATATAAAGACCTTTATTGTAAATAACTTCAAGACAATCTGTCTCCCTTGCAAATTTACCGAGGTCCTCTGGTGGGTCCTGAGGGCCACTGATTCAGTTAAGTCAATTTAAGGTATAGGACCTTTTATGTTATTGATTTAGGACATGAATTTTGCATACAGGTGAACGTTGCATAACAAATTTGCATAAAATGAACCTGACTTTATGAAACATCTGATAGATCGCTCTTATACCCAATTAAAACACTGGACAATTTAGATCCCGCCTTCTGTTCGCTCGTCGTCTACCCGGATTGGTTGAGCGATTCCGGTAGGGACAGGCGTCTGTTTCTTTGTGCTAGACTCCCACAGCCGCGAGGAGGTAAATATGAATAATATTTGTATAAACACAGCAGAAGACGGTAAATGAGACTAATTCATACAATTTATAAATGTTTAATACTTTGTCATAATTAGAATGAATGAACTGTAATGAAGAATTGCGGTTTTCCTGGAGTTTGATAAGCAGAGAAAACAGCTCGTGTCGCTAGCAATAGCATATTAGCTAACCAGTGCATAAGCGCACCAGTTATTTTCTTTTTCCTCATATTTTCAAAATATTTGTAAACGTTTTGATAAAATACATTCTTTAACATCTTGGCCCACATTCAGAGCTGCGATTTGGTGTGGTGATCCTAAATATGTGCGGTATAGCGTTTATCTGCTAGCTCTATTAACACAGTTAAACTTGTAAATTATACTTAAGCCGATTATTTATTGCGTTGGTGTCTGATTAAAAGAGTCAGTTTACTTCAAATACACTTTTAAATAGGTTCAGTACTGCCGAATTTTTGATCATGTGATAATAGTGTTTTCACGGTCTATTGAGCAGAGAAATTATGCCAAACTATCGTAAGTTTAACAAGCTTTAAAGTGAAAATCAGTATATAAGATTTACCCTCATCTTCAGTTCCCTCTCATACCCGAAAAGCTTGTGTCTTTCCATCATTGCCTGTTTGTTCAGAGCAGGTGCACAAGTGAGACATTAAACTTCTGCAAACTCATGTTTTGAGCATTCACAGCCATTGCTTCATGTGCTCTGTGTTAGAAAACAGTACATTAATTATGTTAGGTATAGGACCAAACTGTGGAAGGAATCTAAGATGTTCATTATTAATATTTATGTAGATGTGTATATATAGATAGCATGTTGTATTGTCTCTGTTCATATGTTCTGGTCACCTTTTGTTGGTTCAGCTCTTGTTTCTTCATTTTAGGAGATTCTTCTTTCATCTGTAATGCTGTCCAGTAAGAAGTCAGACCCAGGTTCCTCCTCTTCCTCAGGGGGTAACGGCGGAGACCGTGCTCCTGAAACTCTCTCTGCTCCTCAGGCTGGTCCAGCCGGTCCTTCTGGCCCAGGTTTAGCAGATGTGAAAAAGAAAGAGAGAGCCTCTCCAAGTGGAGAACCAGGTGGACCTCCTCTCTTGCACCCTCCTGGACCAGGAGGGGTTGATCAAGACTCTGCAGAAGGACGCAGGACCAGTCGCCGTAAAAGAGCAAAGGTAAACATCTCTATTAACTTTTCCTGTTCTTTGAACAGGGATAATTTAGCCAGGCCTATATATTTAGCCGAGTCGAACTGAGACTCATAAAATAATTTATTGGGACTAAAAATATGCTACTTTTTATTGCTCTGAAACTTTAAGTCGCTCTAATTGCTAATCTAAATATGTACTATATAGTAATTGTATATTTTAAAAAAATCCAACATAAAATCTTTAAGTAAAAACTGGATGGACCATTACTAGAAAAAAAAAAACAGTTGTGATGTTTTGTCTGAGTAGGGAATAATTGTCATGTTTCACCCCAGGGGAAGCAGAACAAGGTTTTAATGAAGCTTTTATTGTGCCTCCTGCTGCAGGTGGAGTACAGGGAGATGGACGAGAGTCTCGCTAATCTGTCGGAGGATGAGTATTATTCGGAGGAAGAAAGGAACGCTAAAGCTGAGAAAGAAAGGAAGCAGGTGATTCCTCCACCAGCCCCACCAATAGAGGAGGAGATTGACAGTGAACCTGAGGAACCATCAGGTATGGAAAGAGGTTGGATTGATCAAATTATTTTCATCTTTTACAGAATTTTAAAAACATTTAAAAATATTTCAGGATGCTTTCGGTCATGAATGTTGTGACTTCTCAGGTGTAGAGGGGGCCGCCTTCCAGAGCCGACTCCCACATGACCGTATGACATCACAGGAAGCTGCATGCTTCCCTGACATTATTAGTGGACCACAGCATACTCAGAAAGTGTTCTTATACATCCGAAACCGAACGGTGAGTTCACAGCTGGAGACATCATTTTATGCTAATTAAAGCATTTGAACTTAGTTTTTTAAAGCTGATAAGCAGGAGCCAATAGACAATAGAAACAGAAACTCTTCTAGAAGTCTTATTGATTAATAATACACTGTTCTAAAGTTTGAGGTCAATAAGTTTTTTTTTAAAATTAATCCTTTTATTGAGCAAGACTGCATTAAATTGATAATTAAACTGCACAAACTGCATTAAACTGCACAAAAGTGACAGTAACATGTTACAAAAGTTTTCTACTTCAAATAAATGCTATTCTTTTGAACTTTCAGTTTATCAAAGGTGGTGAAAAAATGAATCATGTTAAGCAGCACAACAAACACTCATGTGTCTTGAAAAACACATCAGCTTGTTAGAATGATTGCTGAAGGATCATGTGACACTAAAGACTCGAGTAATGACACAGAAATAAATGACATTGTAAAATTGTAATAGTATTTCACAAAATGTGTGTTTTTACTGTATTTTTGATCAAACAAATCAAAGGGGCCTTAGTGAGCATAAGACACTTTTTTTCAGAAGCATTAGACCAGGGGTCTCCAAGCTCGGTCCTGCAGGGCCGATGTCCTGCCGAGTTTAGCTTTAAGCCTAATTAAACACCCCAGAACCAGCTAATGAAGGTCTTACTAGGCATTCTAGAAACTCCCAGGCTGGTGTGTTGAGGAAAATTGGAGCTAAACTCTGTAGGACACCGGCCCTCCAGGACCGAGTTTGGAAGTTACTGACCCCAAACTTTTAAATGATAGTGTAGATTATATTCAAAGGAGATCCAATAGAAGCGTTTTAGAATCAAATGTGTTTTCCAGTCAGTTGTGAAAATGTCTTCTCTCGAATGTTCAGCTTCAACTATGGTTGGACAACCCCAAAGTCCAGCTGACCTTTGAGGCCACTGTGCAGCAGCTAGAAGCTCCATACAACAGTGGGTCCATTTCACCTGACATTGCTCTGATTCCAAAATCCTTTCTCTGACAATTCTGATGTTATTACACTTCACCAAATATATAGATTATATTGTGTGTTTTAATATTTATGTGTATCTTTTTAATTTGTCTTTGGTTCTTCTCTGCAGGTGATGCTGTCCTGGTGCACCGGATACACAGCTACCTGGAGAGACACGGGTTCATCAACTTTGGAATCTACAAGAGAGTAAAGCCTCTGCCAAGTAATTGAGACACTCAATGTTACAACAGAGCAGATCTAGATATATTAATGTCCAAACAAACAGAATGACAACAGTACAAGTCTTCCACAATCACATTTAATTTGTCGGGTGTAGAGAACAATGACAGCTTGTTTGCAGCTGGCATTTAAACAGACAAATGGTACTAATGCAAAGACAGAAAGGGTAACAAACCACAACACAGAAAGCACTCTGTTCTCAAGTGTTGTTTTAATTATACTCTTATGTTCTTGTAGCAAAGAAAACTGGAAAAGTCATAGTGATTGGAGGTGGGGTGTCAGGACTGGCAGCAGCAAGACAACTGCAGAGTTTTGGGATGGATGTGACTGTTCTGGAAGCAAGAGTAAGTACATGCTGCTTTGAAACTCTACAGCTGAGACAAGGTTTTTATTTTACAAACCTTAATTGTTCTTGGTAGGATCGTGTAGGAGGGAGAGTGGCCACTTTCAGGAAAGGGAACTATGTAGCTGACTTGGGTGCCATGGTGGTGACTGGATTGGGTAAGAATGATCAAATACTCTTCTCTCCAGGAGGTGGCACTGTTGACCATGAAAGACTCGTATTTTCAGGCAGATATCTCTGAGGTTTTGCAATAGTTTGGAATGGAAATGGAAATGCACATCTCTTTTAGGTGGAAACCCTATGGCTGTAGTCAGCAAACAGGTCAACATGGAGCTGGCCAAGATTAAGCAGAAGTGTCCGCTCTATGAGGCTAATGGACAAGCTGTGAGTGCTTTTGAAACATAAAAATAGACACATCATTTTAGGATTCATACATTTTTATAATATTACATGTGCGCCAATGTTCTGAACTTAGGTAGAAATAGAAGTATGAAGTAATATAATAAAAGTAATTATTAAAATAGGGATATAATGTGAAAACTCTCACAATTTGATGTACGGCATCCCTAAGACCTCAGTGCTTTTACAGTGTTATAGTGCAGTTGTTTTTCAGACTAGTTAAAATGTTTAAATCAAATATGAAAAAAAGTCAGTGCTCCTCCCATTCTCTTCTGATTGGCATCTTAAATATGTTTAAAGTCAAGCACTCAGACTAACGAAGAACAAAAGAACAATCTAACGGTCTCTTTCTCTCTCTCACTCTGCCCCCTCTTAACCCTCGGACATTTTCTCTTTGCTACATCCCATCCTTCCTTTTTGTTTTTATCTCTCACTCACTTTCACTCCATTTTCATTTCTTAAACTGATGGATTGCCGTGGTTATACAGGGAGAGCGCTGCACAAGTGTAAGTATTTCTGTTTATAATGCCATTCGACATATGTAATTAGAGGAACTGTTCTAATGGATTTATTTGCACATTTAGAAACAACACCCAGTGATAACTGCATATTCAATACAGGTTTATGACTTATGAAAACTTGATGGAAATGAACACCTGTTTAATTGCAGACGTCCTGCTTTCATAATGCGTTCTGATCCTGTAAATGTGTCAAGTTAATTATCTGAATTGTTTAGTGATGCAGCTGAAATGATGAATTATTAAGCTCTGTGTGTCAGTTAAGGTCAGTGTAATCCCTCAGGGAAAACGGGTCTCCGTTAATAAAATGACACAATTTGTTTCTATACAAATCCAAACATAACATTGCTCCAAATTTTTTTCTTATTTATTTTTTTGTTTAGCACACGCACATAACACACAGATACATATACATCATATAATAACTATGACAATGTATTTATGGATAGATTATCCTCCATAATGTCAAGTGTTTTGAGTTTGATTGATGTTTATTTAATGGTTGTAATTGCTCAAGGTCCCTAAAGAGAAGGATGAGATGGTAGAGCAAGAGTTCAATCGCCTGTTAGAGGCGACATCATTCCTCAGCCACCAGCTCGACTTCAACTTTCTTAACAACAAACCTGTGTCTCTGGGACAAGCACTGGAAGTAGTCATACAGTGAGTGAACTCTGTGTTTATTTGCTACATATTTTGTTTCTGAGAGTTGAGAATCAAGCCTCAGAGTAAAAGCAATTCTTGTCATTAAAAGTGAAAAGATAATAGCATGCCATTGACGTTGCTCATCTCTGTTCAGGCTGCAGGAGAAGCATGTGAAAGATGAACAGATTGAACACTGGAAGAAGATTGTGAAGACTCAAGAGGAGCTTAGAGACCTTCTAAACAAGGTCTCTGCATGCATGTACTACATCCCTCTGTTACAGCTTACTCATCACACACAATTAATTTAATTGTGCCTGCTCTTGTTCAGATGGTGGCTTCTAAGGAGAAAGTGAAGGAGCTGCATCAGCAGTATAAAGAGGCCAGTGAGGTGAAGCCACCCAGAGACATCACAGCTGAGTTCCTGGTGAAGAGCAAACACAGAGACCTCACAGCACTTTGCAAGGTAGTAGACCAAACTCGCCACATTGACCGAATCCACATGACCTCACCCCACACTGACCATATAAACATTGTGCACGCTTACACATATAGAAACTCATATAGGAAACCACGTCAACAACAAATTCAGATTCTGTCTTGGTTAATTTCCCAATCTTATTCCAGCAGCCAAAAAAAATGGTAAAAATGGTTTGTGAAAACTGCATTTCTGTTCCTTTCAGTTTATGCTTTTTTGTCAAATTAAAGCTGAAGTCTAATTTAAACAAAAGTCCGAAGCCTTAAACTCATTTGTTGTTCTAGAAACTGATCAACTCGCCAGCAATGCCGATTGCACATTCAACAGCCAAGTATCTCTCACGATGTCTCCTCGGGTAGTGACTGCCGACACCTCTGGATCCGTCATGCTTAATCTTAATATCTTTTTACTGCACAGCAGTGTTTTCCAGCCATGCCAAACACCTCTGTGCTTGGTAATGGAGCATAATACCATTTCAGCCTGCTGTTTGAGTTGGGTTGTTTTAGTACTTTTTCCAAACCGCTGTCTAACACTGCCGTACTCCCTTTAGCGCCCACAGAGCCGAAAGTTAAATTCCTAACTTAAATGGTCTTAACTGGTGAGATTTTAGCATGTTAATTCACATAATCACTCTCAATTGTAGCCCATTAGAGGCGTTCAGACCATTTACGGTTGAAACATGAATTTTGACGCCTGCTCCCTCGCACAAGGGTTTGACTTCATTTGAAACTTTTGAGATACTTTTAGTGCATGACTAATGTAGATATGGCGATAAACCTTTCAGATGAGCAAAAATTTAAATGGTTTTATTTACACTGTCATATACTAAAATCAAAACATGACTTCAGAAGGAAATGTTACCATTTACAAATCAATATATGTAGATTAAGTCTTCAAAGAGTCCAAAAAACAAATCTTTTACATGATATGCACTACTGTTCAAAAGTTTGGGGTTGTAAGATTTAAAAAATGTTAAAAAGTCTCTTATACTTAACAAGGCTGCACTTATTTGATCAAAAAAAAATAAAGGTTACACTTTCTTTTAATGTGTCCTTTTTACAGTGTAATTATACATTTAAGTTCTGAATAATATTAATTAACTACATGTACTTACTGTATGGTTAGGATTAAGGTTTGACTTAGGGTTACTTGCATGTAATTATGCATAATTTAGTTAGAATAGAAAAGGGTCCTGTCCAAACTTTTGCTGTAAAATTAGAAGCACACAATTCCCTAGAATATCATTATATGCTTTAACATTAAGATTTATACTCGTGGAAATTACTAAAGTAGTCAAACCTGTTCATTAGAAGGGGGCGACGCAATTTTTTTTTTACAATATAGTGTACCTGTCTATCCTTCCAAATGGAGTCCAAGTAATGCCATTCTGGATCTCTATTTCAGTGACGTTTATCTGTCTTCGAGAGACCGACAGATTCTTGACTGGCACTTTGCAAACCTTGAGTTTGCCAATGCTACACCTCTTTCAACACTCTCGCTCAAACACTGGGATCAGGTACAGCATGGCTACTTTTTTTTGCAAAGCATCTTTCATATCTTAATTTTTGCTTGTTTAAGTCAACTTGTAGAGAATGGTGCTCAATATGGAAATGTCATAGGTTTGATTCTCCGTCAAATCCAAATCAGAATTTAAAGAAAACAAAGCTTGCTTCTGCAACCTGTCCCTTTTACTTCTGTGTTTGAGTAGGACGATGATTTTGAGTTCACGGGCAGTCACCTAACGGTGCGAAACGGATACTCATGCGTCCCAGTGGCACTTGCAGAGGGTTTGGATATCAAACTCAACACTGCAGTGAGACAGGTCCGATACACATCATCTGGTGAGTCAGTCAGTCCAGCTCCTGCTGTTTGGGACTATATTTTGGTGTGATTGTGTATTTACATTTATGACCATCATTTCCTCCATGTCCCAGGTTGTGAGGTGATTGCGGTGAATACCCGCTCCACTACCCAGACTTTCATTTATAAGTGTGATGCCGTGTTGTGTACTCTTCCTTTGGGAGTGCTGAAGCAGCAGCCGCCAGCCGTGCAGTTTGTGCCGCCTCTGCCAGAATGGAAGACGGCTGCCATCCAGAGAATGGGCTTTGGGAACCTCAACAAGGTGTGAATAATTCTTGTTTATTCTTTTGCAGACGGGAGAGTGTTGATGTAATGACAATGCTGGCCTGTATCAGCATGGGACATTTTATGTGCATATCTAACTAATCCACTTTGGCTAAAACAGAGTGAAGCTTAGGGTTGGGCTGGTTAGGTCAAGTCATTTTAATATGATAGATATAGGTGTGTATTCAGTGAGTACTTGATGAATTTACCCCCTCATATATTGAGTGTCCAAGATGCGTCATCCTCCTCCTCCTCTGCACTCTCTCTCTCCCCTCACTGCATCTCCTAGTTCAGCTGCAGCAGAAAAATACTGCAGTATTATGCAATTGTCCCGCTCCATTTCTCTGTTTTTGTCACAAGAGGGCACAGTGTGGTACCGGACTAATTCACAGTTCTGCTATATCAGAAACAGCTGTCTGCATACACCGCAGGATGTCAGAAATGTTCACTGAAACGCTTTTCATCGACTCCATTGAAAACAAGCATCATTTAAGACTGCATTTGCTTTTTTTTTATTTTTATCATTTTGTATCTAATCTCTCGGTAGCAGCTTTAGGCTTCTTTGTGGCATTTGCACTATATTGTAAGTTGTTTTGCTTCGTAAACATCTGCTAAAATATGTGCATGGGTAGTTGACATATCAATGTGTCCTATGGTGTGACAGCAAAAATGTAAAAAAAATAAATAAAATTAAAATAAAATAAACTCTAACATTGAAGATAAACCTCTCTCATGCTATTTGTAACTCTAAGAATGAAGATATTTTTCTCTAGTTATTTGTAGTTTTTTTTCTACATTTCTGCTATGTCACACCATAGGACACAGTCCAATTTTTATTTGTCAACTACCCGCATGTGATTAAAAAAAATTGCATTAAGAAGGCGGTGTAATTTAAAGATGCTCGTAAGTGGACTTGAATACATTTGAGTTATGTTGATGCAGCATTGGACTGCTAGTGTTTGAATGGGGTTTAATTAAAGGGATAGTTTACCCCAAAATGAAAATTCTGTCAGTTTCTTCACCCTCATGCCATTCTAAACCTATATGACTTACTTTCTTTTGTGGAACACAGAAGATATTTTGAAAACCGTTGGTAACCAAACAGTTTTGGTGCCCATTGACTTCCATTGTATAGGCAAAAAAGAAGGAAATTTGCACAAGAAAATGTTCCACAGAAGAAAGTCAGTCAGCTATATTTAAAAAAGGCCCATTCTGTCCTAATCTTTGTTGTCCTTGTCCTAGGTGGTGTTGTGTTTTGATAGAGTCTTTTGGGACCCCAGTGTTAACCTCTTTGGACATGTGGGAAGTACCACGGCCAGTCGAGGGGAACTGTTTCTCTTCTGGAATCTCTACAAAGGTAATCATCCTTCAGTTTAGGGATGCTTCAGTATTAAATTTAAAGTTTTTGTTGTGGTTGTATTTGTTATTTCTTCATTTTCTTTATTATTCCTAGACATATGATATTATCATTATTGGCTGTTGATGTATTAGTTAAATTAAATAAAACCATTTACATTGGTTAGACTTTGTCTGATTGTCTGATCCCTCTTTTATGTTGTGGCTTTAAATGAGCGGGTCATAACACAGAACTGGGGGCTCGTCCGGGATAGCTACATGTATAAATAAATGCATAATATTTTTTGTGTGTTCACCTGTGCAAATGAGTAAACTTCAGGTAGTTAAAGTGTCCTCAGCTGGGTTTATAATCCTTCCTTTGAGGCACTCTTTATTTTAGTTTATTTTTCCTTTCTTATTTTTGTTATTTTGTTTATTTTGATGTAATGGATGATAATGTATGGGGAAAAAAAATGCAATAAGTAAATTTAATCATCACAACATTATTTAAAACACAAACAATAGATATTCATTTTGAGATTTGTGAAAGACTACATCTTACCATGCTATTCAACTATTAGTGTATTTAATCTCCAGGTGATGGTAAAAAAACAAAACGTAAAGATGGGTAGAAATAAGCCTTCACAATGAAGTTTCCAATACTGACCATATATCATTACTACAAATATTGATGATCATTTTAGTTACATAATTATGTCATCCAGAGCTCACTTTGAATCTGACCTTTTGTGTCTTCTCAGCTCCCATACTGCTGGCTCTGATGGCGGGAGAGGCCGCAGGCATTATGGAGAATATCAGTGATGATGTCATTGTTGGCCGTTGTCTGGCAATTCTCAAGGGCATCTTTGGAAGCAGTGCAGTACCTCAGGTGAGCTCGCTCGGATGTGCCAGAATATCTTACTTAATTTGTAGTTCTTCACTGTGCAACAAAAGCTTGTGTGAAATAAGTCATGAGAGGAAACGCCAACCTAAACCTAAGGAAAAGAGTTCGGTTCTCTAATATATCACACACTGAGACTCTGCGGCTCTTTCCCGTGGTATGGAGCATCTGGCTCTGCTCCAACGACAACAAACCGACTATGTGTTCTGTGTCTGTCGTCATGGCAGCCAAAGGAGACGGTGGTGAGTCGCTGGCGTGCCGACCCTTGGGCCCGTGGGTCTTACTCGTACGTAGCAGCCGGTTCATCTGGTAATGACTATGATCTCATGGCCCAGCCCATCACACCTGGTCCTGCCATACCTGGAGCCTCACAGGTGAGTGTCATAACTTATTGCTCATTTCCTCTGAGATGCTCTTGTCAGCAGAAGCAGATGTCATGCTGACTGTGTACGTTTCGCAGCCTGTTCCACGTCTGTTCTTCGCCGGTGAACACACAATCAGAAACTACCCTGCCACGGTCCACGGTGCTCTGCTGAGTGGGCTGAGGGAGGCAGGAAGGATCGCCGATCAGTTCCTGGGAGCCATGTACACTATGCCACGCCAAGCCACTGCCAATCCAAACCCACAGCCGTCCCCAAGCATCCAGTAAACATCTGAACCCACACATGATGCACACAGAGAGAGAGAATGTGAGTTGGGGATTTTCAGCAAAAGAATGTCTTGATAGATAAAGAGCGGGCAGGTCAAGTAAGGACACCGGGTGACTCCTTAGACTGGGAATGTGTGTGTTTATGGTAGAGTTTGTCTGCGTGTAAGAACATGCCTTTAGGGAAATCGTTCACTAATCTGGGAGCTGGAGATTTAAAGCAACCCTTCACTCATTTACTTTCTGCTGCTGTAGCTTTTCTGGCTAACTTCTATGGCATCTAAAAGGACAGGTGGATGGTTCCAGAAGAATTCCCAGGGAAATTTCGGAATTTACCTGGAATGGTTTTTTCCCCACTGAGGCATATATAAGAACAGGGACCGTTATTCACACGTAACGCAACACATGTGAAGTCCTCGATCACAAAGTATCAGTTGTTTCAAGGCAGAGCATTAAAATTACAATTGTAAAAACCAGATTGGAGATGGATATGGATGCATTAGTTGAAATCCAACTGCTTACCCAACCTATTCCTTTTTATTTTTTCAGAATATTAAAAAAAGAACAAAAAGAAAATCAAAAGCAAATGTTATGACTTTGCTATGTCCCTCACTTTGTAGCTTGAATGTTTTTTGTTAGGAAAAATTGCTTATTAGCTGGAATGCACATGAAGTGTTGCTAATAGGTCTGTTTCTGTTAAAATAGAATATCAGTTATAGCTTTGTATCTTTCTTGATTAGCTCATGTTTTTCTTAAGTTTTATTATTTGTTTATTGTCATTGCAATCTTTATATTTGTGTGTTTTTGGTAGGAAAAATAAATATGAAGTCTGCTTCATACCCCCAGCTTTCTGGTAGTTTATGGTTCTTTGTGGATTTTTTTCTTTTTTCTATTTATTCATTTCAGTATCAGGTTTGCCTTTAATAAAGAGCTGGTGTAGAATGAATGCATACTTTGTGTTCCACTGTGATGCTTTTGTTTTATGTAAACGTTAAATGTACATTTTTCACATTCTCCTTTAAAACATGTTGAGAACCTTGGGTTTTTTTCCATTTTTCAGTGCTGCGTCTCACATTGTCTGTGAACAACCTCACAAGTTTGCCGCCTTAGGTCAGTTTCATACCAAACACATTTATGCGTTCCACCGTTACGGCAAGTCATGTTAAAGTTAGTGTAAAATGAAAGTTCTAAATGAATGTTCTTGATCTTGCTGTAAATAATCTATGCATGTTTAATTTTTTACCATTTTTAATCAAAATGTAAGAACTGGATCTTCAGGTAAAATGACAGCCTTCTTTCTGGCAATGCAGGACAACTCCAATCATTCTCCAACATTAAAATCTCAACCTCATTCCATTTACCATTGTTTTGTGAAATTTTGTGTGCGTAATCCATAATTTCTATAGGGATCCACATATAGAATACCCAATATTTTGGTTAAACACTCTCTTAACCTGCTTCTTTAGCCCCTTTTTGGTCTCATTTTTCTTCTTCTTTTGGTTATGGCCATTTCCTTCCCATTTCTGTCTGCTTTGCTTTTTTATTCTTAGTTTATCCAGTCTCTTCATATGTCATGCTGCCCAAAGGGCTTTTTTGGCCTCTCTTTTGGCTCTCTCTGTTCTTGCCATAACCCCTCCAGGCCTCTGGCCTCAGCCCCAGTTTGTGTGGTGTGGGCCCTGGCAGCTGTACTGCACTGTGGGAGTCTGAGGGACCTGAGCTGATATTGGCCCCAGCAGTTTGGTTCATGATTAGAGCCTTGAGCAGCCTGCACCACGATGCCACAACCGTACTTTAATTCATAATACTGCAGTCGTCCAGTGGTTTTGATAATGTGAGTACATTCGGCTCATTGACCGCAGAGCCGAATCGCCCTCAAATCATGTCTATTAGATATTACGGTATTTTGTGGATGCTTTTATGTTGAACTGTTAACTGCAGGCGACTTCAAGACCAGTCCCTCTAGATTTATTGAATTTTCTAGAGCCACAAAGTTAGCTGGTAGCAGGAAATGATGCGCGAGCTGCACCGCCTCAGGACAGACTCCATAGCCATAATCTGGTTGTATAATAATAAAATTGATTGACAATTCAAGTTATATTTTAACACCTTTGACGTACTGCAATATTCTCAAAGACATCTGGATGCCCTCTGGGATCTCTGATCGATATTTCATTGCGTTAGACTCGGAGGATGTCTGTTTTTGAATGTGATTTCTGATGCACAGGCATTGCAGTAATGGGTACACGAGCATGTCAGAACTTAAACCTGACTCATCCTGTTCACAGGCAGATGCTACTTTTAATCACCCACACACTACAACATCTTCACAATGTGCCCTTCAACACAGAAACCCCCACACACCCTGCAGCCCAGAGTGCAGAAACACACTTCCCATGGACTAAAATACTCCCGCATGCGCACAGACACTCATACAACACCTTCACACTCAGATAGGCCATCCAATGTTTCATTTTTTAAATCACCTAGTCAGTTTCATGTTAACGCTCCATTAAAATGCTTTTAAACTCTTCTTCGGCGGGAACAAGACTGACTTCACTGTCTAGACTTTTCTAACATCCATTTTGAATGTCTTTCAAAAAACTGTCCTATTAGGCTGAAAATTCTCAGTCTCAGAACAGGATTGAAGCTTTTAAGAGCCGTTTCAAGGACTTGGACAAACAATAGTGAATTCTGATGCTGAATGAACTCTCTAAGTCTGGTTTTACAGTTAATTGCAGCATCCTGCCAGATTTATGGTATCTTTCCCTCTAAATAGTCTGTTACTTTATTAACTCACTGAAATAGTGTTACTTATCAGTACCAAGCCATAAAACGTTATCGTTTACTATGTACTGATGCCTTAAAAAGGAACAGTTCACAAGTCATTTACTAACCCTCGGGGTGTTCCAAACTGTTCACACCAGAAACAATAACTATATTAGTGTTCACACCAACAGACGATAACATTGTATTAAGTATAAGTGTACGGGTGCAATTATGTCGCCAACCTCTAAAAAATGCTCACTTTCTTTAACGTCTGGATTCTGATTGGCTGTCAATGTTTTAATCGTTTATCAGCTGGAAAATAAAATGTTCTGAAAGTGATTCCAGTAATAATGCTGCTGTGTGTCATTATCAGTACAGCTGTGGTGTGGACTTAACTATTCTCATTATACTTATCGTTCTTGGAGTAAACGGGCCTTCAAATTCCCAGTGAATTTTTGAATAATAGCCAGGATTTTTTTTTTCTTCGTTATAAAATGTGAATCAGGCTCTCAAGCTTCAAAATGACAAAAATACATTGGTAAACCCCTCATTTTTACTGTCATGACTGGAATATAGTGTTGCTTATTCTTAACTGAGGAGTTGTATTTAGATTGATCTATCTGGCACCACACAAAGAATATGTTCCGCCAACTGAAACCAAAGGGGTGTGACAGTCAAATATACCGAATATCTATCAAATTCCTTTGGTTTATTGTGTTTTTATTGCGCTATCACCAATATATGTATTAAATGACGGCAGAGCTTCATGGATCTACATTCAGTCCATCACGTCTAGTAACCAGCTGCCAGCAGATGAACTGACAAAAGACACTAGACAAAAACCTGTTACAAACAAGTTGCTTTTATTATATTAGCTGGAATACATATAGTCTGCAGTTCAGCCTAAAGAGATGTCTAGCTCCATGCACAATGCTGAAACATGTTAAGCTGAAACATGCACAAATATTACAGTACAAAGGTGTAAGACTGAAAGACAGCGCGTGTTATTGCTGACACTGAGAGGCTGAATACAATGAGCATGTTCACCTGTGTCCTCACCGCAGGTTCACGCTATACCAACATCTGTTTGATAACCATTCTGTCTCCCTTCTTTAACGATGCAGGCCTGTATTTATATGTGCAGTGTCTTTGAGACAGTGTAAGCAAATATCAGTGAATTTTAATTCAGTTACTGTGTGTTACAGCATGTTTGCGTATGCGTGTTTAAGGCCTGAAATCTGTCTTTGGCAGCGCTTTTAATACGGCACAGGAGATGAATGAACCCTGAATGAACAGAAGGGAAACCCACAGTCTGAGCGGTTAATAAAAGATGAGAACAGTACAGAACTGAACCATACTGAGCATCTGGCTCAACATATCCATCTTACTTTACATAAAACACTTCCCTTAGAATGAAAGGAAAAAAAGCAACATTTGAAAAGCTGGTGAATTAACACTTTTAACTGAGTCTGCTAATTTTAATAGTTCATACAAATTATGAATAAAACAATATTGAAATTAATCAAAAAAAAAAAAAAAAAAAAACTCTCCAGGAGCCCAATAAGGTACACATCTACACGATAAACAAAACAAAACAAAAAGGAGGGGAGGGGGAGGGTTAACATTTCTTAAACATGGCCCACTTTACAAAATTGCAAGATACTTTTAAATTGTAGTTTGAGAAAAAAAAAAAGCAGATAAAGGAGGAAAAGCTTGTCAACAGAAATATTTACCCTTTTAATTTCAATAATGCTTAAGAAGCTGTTTGTTTCCTTGTAAACTACAAAAATATCTTGGAATGATTTTTGGCACATTACGTGTCAACTGAAACAGACGATACAGAGAACTTGGCCACACAGAAAAAAGAATAATGACAAATTAAAATAAAACACTTTGCAGTCTATACAAATACTGTGGACAGTCCATTTGTCAACCCCAAAAATACAAGATCTGTCTCACAGTTGCTGCAGGTGAACTTATTCTTTCATTTTGGCCAGTGCACAAACACGTACATATATACACATCTTTGATGGCTGTACATTCTATTAATTAGGGGGAAGTGAATTAGGGGAAAAACAAACATATTAGAAAATGAAATCCATAGAGGTTGAGAAAAAGGTTAAGAGAGTAATTTACGTTAAGTGCTGGTTAAGTGCAGATTCTGGAGTGATATTTCATGACACCGTGACCTATTTTTGACCTTTCAGGAACAATGCCGGCTCACAATGCGGGTATAACACAGCCTTTAAAATTTCTCTTCTGTACATTCAATATTACTTTATTGCTTATAAATGACATTTAGAAAAAAATAACAACTACTATCCTCAACAAGGCTTAGAAAATTGTCACTACAAATGATTAAAAACCATTCTGAGTCATCACCAACTGTCTGAAGCTAAACATGGTTATGCTTACTGACTGGTGTCGTAACTAGGTTAAGACTGAGCTCATAAATGTACACAAAAGTGATGTAGATGGGAAAACCTTGATGTAGGGAGATATATTTTCATGATTTCGTCCTTTGAATGTGAAACTATATAACCTTTGATCTGTTCTGAGACGTGTAATCGAAGCTCACAGCCATTATTTCCACAGAGCTAAAGACAGAAGTGGAGGAATGAAAATCAGAGACATGTGTTAGATGACTTCTGAGGGCGAACGGCACACTGACACATTAGTAAATGGGGTTGAGAAATGAGGAAGAATTCCTTGAGAATTGCGGTTTCAGTCGGCCTCTTTAAAAAGACCTCTTTCAGAAACTTTGGACTGTCTTGTGAGCACATAAAAACTACGGTTTCCGACAGCTGCGGTTGCGCGTTGAAGCCGCAGAGCAGCCGAGAGACCTTTGCCTGGCCGGGGGGTTGGGAGGGAAGAGTCTGCTGGTATTTCCAGTACAGACTCACACTATATCATCACATCCATTTGGGTCATGCTGCAGTTTTAGGATCATGTTTGCAAGCTTTGAGCGGGCACAATTTTATTATAGAGGGATTTACAATTCATAATGCCTCAAACTATTTGTGGAAGTTGAGAAATGGCTAAAACTTTACAGAATCCAGGCTGACCCTCCTGGTTCTTCTTGGTACCACACATGGACACCATCCCAAAGAGTTGGCCATTCACCCTTTCTGCTTCCTCTTTGGCTTTTTTTTTGCTGCCAGCTGGTCTCACTTCCTCCCTCACAAGTTATACGCCCATCAAATGCAGCACTGACCTCCGACCTGCAACCAACCCGGGGGTCGTATATCAGGCCTGCTGCCACTGCTTTAGCCAGCTAATAAAATGGCTTTAGGGACCGGCAGCTTGGATTAAAGCAGCCTAGAGCACTAAGGTATTCTGGGAAAGCAAGGGCATGAGATACAGGAACCAGCATGTTCGCTTCAGCCCAAGACCCCTGAACAGGAAGTAGAGGTGAAGTCTGGGGAATGCATTTGGAAAGACGCATGCTTGGTTTTACTGCACAGAACAAAGCAGAAACCAAAATTTGTGAAGTACAAAGCCACACCACCGCTTGATGTCTAATGAGTTATTGAAAAACTTTCAGAAATTAATGAAAAATATGAACTATAAATGCTGTATGGTGTAGAAAATGAAGTCTTAGTTTTATGTTGGGTGGTAAAATCATTACATTATTCGTTACACGTTAAGCAACATCAATTATGTGTAGTGTCTCCATTTCTGAGGCATAATCCAAACCAAAGCTGTAAAAACATTATTTATACAGCAGAAATGACTGATTTTCAGAAGGATCTAGTCTGTTTTTGTACTTTATAAACTGTTTTAATGATTTAAGTGCAATTACAAATTCATTAGAATGACTTAAATAAAATAGATCAATCGATAGACAAAAAGAAATTTCCACTTGTTTCAAAATCTCCACCCAGCCCAACCAGAGGGATGAATACAGGACACAGAAGCACATGAAACCAGAACGAAGCAAAACTGACCATGATGGTGAGGCGTGGATCTTTTTAAAGCTGTAATAACCAAGTGAGATGCTGCGAAGAAAGCAACCTGCCCACCTGAACATCAACTCCCAGAACTTTACATGTACAGCATTAGATTAAAACAAACAGAAAAATAAAACATCCCACATTCCAGTGACATTGGAGACTGAGATCATCTGGCGGGCCGAGGGATAATGGACCCTTTGTCGTCATCGTCGGGTTCAATCGAGACACGGTATTGTATAAGAGAGATATTAATACACACAGACACTTTAGAGGATTCAAGGACAAGAGGAATCTGAGCCTGAATGAGAAAATAAATCATTGGCGGCACTAGAGTTTAAACCCTAATAGAAACAGTGCAAGACATTTCAACTGCAGCAGCTCTATTCAATAATATTTCCGCATGAGGACAAAGTGATGGGCATTCCGATGGTGAGGTCGTTTATCCAGGCACAGGCATTCCTAACTTAAGCATTCTGGATCCTCTGTGGTGTCATGCTAGCCACCTTCAAGGCTCAACAAGCTTTACAGCTGAAATAACTGAAAACACGACCCATCTAGGGTTTTTTTTTTTTTTTTTTTTTTAGACTACCTCGGACCAGCAGAATCCCTAATGCTGGTTTCCTGTGACACACTGAGAATTCAGATCAATGTCTTTCTGTGCAAAGTTTGCGAGTAGAGTCACAGAGCGGCTGTGAGGAGTCCGCTCTGAAAATCCTCCATAAATGTCCAGCATTTGGGTTAATCCCGGTTAGCTACCCAGATGGACGAGGTCCCATCCAGATGAGCTCTAGGTGATTGGATTCTTCTCTAGCTGGTTTGGAATCCAAAGCCAACATCCCTTCAGAGCTACTGAGACGGGGAAGAGTCAACATGCAGATGCGTTTCCCAGCTTTTTAGTGTTGGTGGTCCGGTGCATTCACTATGCTGGTTGTGAGACCATCAAATCCAGTTAAAGAGATGAAGATGAAGGAATTACACAAACTAGTAAAAGAATACAGTTCAATAGACATGATCAGATACAAGGAGCAAATTACAAATGAGATCATATAAACTTGGGCACCAGGCATGAAAAACTGGGTATATGTACATTAATGCATACTGAAGACTTAGCATGTGGTTGACTACTGGCTCTACGTGTGAACGCCTGGATAATCAATGAATTTTAGCTGTGTGCAATAATCCCAATGAATTCCTGAATTAAACACCATCCAGAAAAAAAAGTGAGATTGTCAAACTACTTAAAAAGCCACAAGCTGTAACTTGCTCCTTGTGAAAACACATGAAACTCAAGTTTGGACCTGTGGCACCAGAGAGGACTGTGTGGGGTTCTCAAAATGCTGATCCAAAGCCCCTTTCACATCCTCCAAACACCAAGACAGTCACATGTCTGCGCCTCTCCCTTGTCACATCTGAAGACTTTAATACACTATGAGGAGCAGAAGAGGATTCATCACTGTAGGAACATGTGACTTCTGTTCCCAAACGACAGCTGAAAGATGGTGAATCAATACAGGTGTTGGTGATGTAAGAGCACGACGAGGAGGTTCCCAGGGGTCACTGCCTGGAAGTCTGTTCATCTGATAGTCTTTAAAGATATGGTGTAACTGAAGAGATGAGATGAGCTTCATTCCTTGCGCACAAGAGCCGCTTTGAGATGTAAGAACTGAGGCAATAAAAACACACGAGGATACTTTAGGTCAAGACTCATTAACATGTGAGTAATTAGCTTCTAGCTTGCTTTAATTAAGTATAACCCAGAATCCTCTATGGTATCTAGATTTAGATAAGTTTAACTGAATAAGTTTATAAGAAAAACACCTCTATTTGGAAATGTGGGTAATCTGGGTCAGTTGTCCAGATGGCGATTTGACCACGGCCGGCTTCCATCAGCTGTGCGGTTTCTGCTAGACCACGCTCCACGACTCCCAGACCTATCATACAGGTCCACGTCACCTGCGGGCTGCCTTCGCCATGAGGACGGAGCAGTTTCTCGATCGTCTGCAGACTGGGAAGAGAACAAACATACTACAAATGTGATAAAGCATACTAATGATTTCAATTGATTTATTTAGCCACCAAATTCTGTCATGTTCTGAAGGGATATAGGCCTGTCACAATCACATAATCGCCTGACTGTGAAATTTTCATCTTATTATATGCAACATGACTGATTGTGGACATAAAATCCCTTTATGTGAATGGCAATATCTGTAACTGGCATTTAAAGCAAATAAAGAAATTCCATGAAATGCAATTATTATTTCTCTCTTTAGGGTTCAGTAATATATTATAATATATTACTTTTCCACTCAGTTGTGATTATTGTATAAGATTCATTAAAAAAAAAAAAAAAATTACAGACTGACAAAGAGCATATTCTAATGGATATAATAAACAGAAATTTTGAAGACTTTCCATGACTACAAAAATTGACCCTTATGACCAGTTTTGTGGTACAGGGTCGCATATATCATGCAAGTTTGGGTTCCAAAATTTAAAAAGAAAGAAAAAAAGAAAAAGTGTGAACAACCGAGCAAGGACCTAAAGAGAACAATTTTAAACATTACATTTAAACAGTCCTAGATGTTTAATTAAAATCTTTATTGTCAATTCCAACAACGGTATAAGTATCAGACCAAACATTTATTAGACACGTCAGAGGAGAGAAACTGCTCAGACCGCAGAGCAAGTCCTAATATAGAACGACTATTGTCTCTTTTCTTTACCATGAAGGTGGAGACTTTACACAGCAAACCAAATGGTTTATGTTATACGTCAGTTATAAAAAGTTCCCAAATGAGGCAGCAGGATATGCCACACACTGCTGTGGAATTTCGTACACAGCAGACAGATGCTAATTGTCCATAATAGGGCTTGAGGCCTGCTGGGATATGAGAAGTGGGTGTACAGGAAACCAGTTACGATGCATCGGCTGCCAAATGGGCAGGCACAACCTTGCAACTTCCTGTGTCACTCAGGAAGGGGCAACGGGTGGAAACGACCCAAGCACAATCTTACAGAAAGATGTCATGACGGAATGGGTTCCATGTAAATCCATGGTACAGGAAAACATTATGTGAATAATGTGAAGGTACGGCTTGTAACTGTAACTTGCTTCTTGTGGTAGTCCTGAAATAGCAAATGTCTAGAGCAGGGGTCGCCAACGTGGTGCCTGCATGGAGTCTCTGAGTCGCCCGCCAAGCACGTTCTATAAATAGCCTGAATTAGCGTCGGACGATAAACGATATCATATCGAGATTATGATAAAAAATTATGTTAATAATGATGATAAGCTCTGGACATTTTTACTCAATATGGATTAATCTAACATCCTATCACACAACAGAAATTAATGCTTCAGCAGCCAGTCAGTGCATGTCGCTAATAGGTCTGCATGTTCTGTGTGTCTCTGTGTGAATGCGTGGAGATACACAAACTCAAACACACGTGACTCGCGGTGTTTTCAGCATCTGTGTCTCAATATATGAGGACATGAACACATGCACTTCATCTCCAGAGCTGCTCTGAGAGTCACTTCACCAGCTTTATGCAGTTTCATTTGAGAAAAATTACCGTCAAATACACGCTGAAACTAAAACCAAAACTGAAAGACCTTCACGACAAACCGCCAAAATAAAAGCACGGTTTAACGTTTGTATATAGATTATATATTTGACTTTTGTAATATGTTTTGACCGATAATATTAATACTGTATACTAAAATGCAGTTCTCATAGTAATAATAATAATAATATTAATAATATAATTTTAAGGAATATCATATAACCAAGTTTTTTTATTATTATTATTATTAATGTATACAGTTCCATTGTGCAGTATCTTATCTGATAAAATGAAAATGCTAATTTTTTTGTGCTGAATCATAAAACACAGAGTGTTTAATTTAAGGAAAAATGAAATGTATTTATTGGGGCCCTAAATTAAAAGGTAGGTCCTCTGTGGAATTTAATTGTGAACAAAGTTATGTTTACCTTCATTCTCAAGGTCTAACAAACATGTGGAAAGCATTTCCTTCCCCATTAATGGTAAATTAATATAATGATAAATACCAATATTGTATGACATGGAAAAAAAATATTGTGATATCTTATTTTTATAAATTTTTCAGAAATATTTTTTTCTGAATTGATAAAAACATTGAAAATACTTGTGAGAAAACATTAATGTCATGTATGTATGTATGTATGTATATGTGACAATGATAAATAAAATGATATTTATCATTTTATTTATTTATTTAGAGTATATCAAACAAGTAGCCCTTGAGACCATTTTATCCCTTCAGGGAGCCCTCACTCACAAAAAGGTTGGCGACCCCTGGTCTAGAGTTTTCTTTCTTTCTCTCTTTTTTAAATTAATAACTGACTAACACAGATCAAGCGTTTATGTACTCCGTAACAAGAGCAAAACATGTGGCCTGTTACAAAAAGATTTTGAAATTCTATCTTTAAAAAAAGCTAATGAAATAAATTTCATTATTTTATATTCAGTGCGATTTATGTGATTCGAGTATGTGATTATGTGAGTTAAGTATCCTTTTAAAAGTATTTCTTTAAAAAAACCCTAAAATTCAGTTTTAACTAATTTAGTTTATAAAAAAAAAAAAACATTAGCTAGGTCATTTTAAAATACAATGGAAAAAGAAACAAAGGTAACAATAACATGGTATTCTTTTAATGCCTATCATTATCATTCAAAATCATGGCACACTGCATAACAAAGTACTACAGTATTACCTTCTGATATACTTACTGTACACATTTAATTTGTGTATGCAATATTTTTATGAACTCTAAAAATGATTAAAAGTCAACCAATTCTATTTAGTGCTACTTTTTTCTTCACTTAGTTGGATGTGTATTCTTTAAGAAACACTAAACAAGATAGCACAGCCAAAGTGAAGGAATTACAAATTCAAACACAAAAATTTACAAGGTGATTCTGTTCAAGCTGTTAAAATATATATATATATATATTTAAAATCACACTACACAGATGCCAATAACCAAAGTGTTATTATATTATGTAAGCAAAGTGTTATATTAATAAGTAGCTAACGGTTGCCTGCCTAAGCACAACTGTCACATTTTAATTTTCAGTAAAAAAAAACAAAACATAAACCTGTGATCTAAATTCCTCCATAAATCACTCCAGATTTGTGTATTTTTATATGCAGGGATGAAAAGTCATTCCAACTCTAAACATAACACGACATCTGGCCAACCAGGATTACTTTACTTTATACTGCTCTCCACACAGCAGGAGTATTAATGATTTTAGCACATATATTTGACTCACATAGGCTTTGTGTCAGAGACATGAAACTGATGACCTTGATCTGTGAGGACAGTCCAGGACACGTGCCTTCATTAATAATGGAGGAGATAATACCTCTGCCCCCGTCAGCACAACGACACCACATCATTGATGGACAGACTGAATCTCCCTCTAATCACTGTGGTATTGATCTTATATAAGACACAGTCTGGAAATCCGTCTGAAGGTTTAAATAAAGACATCCAAGGTGAAACTATTCCACTGTAGATACACTGAGATAAAAAAAGGAACCATGCGATGTGATACAGGTCCAGAGAAATAAAGAGAAATAATGAAATCAACAATTCAATACTGCATTCACAGCTGTGAGCACAATTCACTTAGCAGATCTGTTTTACTAGTTGATGTCAGAGGAGTTTACAATGCAACTCATAATTATCTACACACAGCTAAAAAAGGAACAAATTCTCAGTTCATAGGGTTTCTTCATTTAAACATTGATCATGTTGTGTCACAATCATAGTGATAACCCTGAGTGAGGTATTTATTGAGATGATTAGTATACATTGAGTAAAAAAAAAAAAAAAAAAAAAAAAAGGAAAATCACATGAGTTGGAGATAAAGTTGAATGCATGCCTGACCATGGCTGATTAGATAAATCCTTCCTAATGGACTCCAGATTGAGTGGGAATGGATAAAGTTTGCTTTCAATCAGCTGCTAGACTGAAAATAAGTAGTTGCTTCTTTGACTATCGACATTTTTATGTCCTAGGAGTTGACTTGTATTCAAACTAAACATTTCATTTTTTAAGGCTATATTTATGCTATTTTTCAATTTAATGTGTAGATTTTATTGTTTTAGACTTGACCCAGACCCAGACTTTCAATCTTAAACTATGCACATCCATTATATTTCACATATTTTAAAAATACTATTTATCTAAACAAAGAGTGATATTTGTGTAAAAAAAAGTGTCACTCTTTACACAAAAAAGTATAAAAATATTTAGTATACATACAAATTCTAGCTATGAAATTAGCATTATCAAGACAAAGGAGTGAGTTATTTTATTCTAAAAAATGTCATTCACTATTAAAAATCTGCCAAAAATTACACTGTAGTGGAAATGAAAACGACTGAACTCTGAACTCTTGAGTGAATTCTTCTGTGACGTATAAGTAAACACTGTTGGACGTAGTAGAACAATAAAACAAACTCCCGAGAGAGTGTTTTGATGGAGTTGAATTTTTACCACAAGGCAAAAAATGCACACAGTTGAAGAAAGGGCCATGTATACATATTTTTATCCCTTTTTTCCCCCTTTCAATTTTAAAGGTTTATGGTACAAATCACATTTACATCTACAGATGGAAAGACGCTTTAAAGCTGAAAGAGATAAAAGATTAATGACAGAGAATCCCCGACAGAGAGAAATAAGAGCGAATGAATGATTGTGTGATCACAATAGCAGTATATTAACTTACAGCTGCAATGACAGCATGAAGAACCATCTGTAGCACAAAGAAAACTAACCTTCACTGAGTGATAGAGAGAAGAGAGTAAGAGAAATGATCTGACCTCTGGTTATGCAAGTGCTAGAATTCACTTGTGCATTAATCTTTCGGCTTTCTCAGATAACACACATTTACCATTCATCAGAGCAACAGACAAAAAAACAAACAAACATGGCATGAAATAGAAAGTGAGAAAGAGAGATTGAAGAAAAAGGGGCAGTTTTTGTTTTTGAAGTCGTGTGCCAGGAAGGGGCCATGTTTGAAGGCCATCTCAGTGATTTAATTAAGTCTTTGTGGGTAAATTTGTGGGCTGGGCTGTTTGAGATGTTTAATGAGAGGATGATGGTAATTGGTGCGCTGATAGGATGCAGCTCTATTCTCTAACTTGTATTCTCAGTAAGTGAAAAAGGCTGAAAGCTAGTGAAAATGGCCTGCTTTCCCTGTTTTGTTTTGACTGCTGGGGTGACGCCAGACTCCAATTGGTTTAGCTGCTGAGACAAACACTGCCCGTTGACCTGACTAACAGTTTTGCTGAAAACAAAGGCATGGCCTCTGACATGTCCTTCATTAGCTTTCAACACTCTTTACATGTATCAATATCTTACAAAGAAATATTACTTCCAAAAAAATCAAAACAGCTTTATTCATATAGGCCTAAATATTAAAAAACGTGTTGGGACCTACATAAAACTGGCTGAACCCATTAATTAGGACGTGTCCACATAATTTTCGCCATTCATTTGGAGTATTATACCACTTTAAAAGGAAGCAAAAATATTAACTTGAAGACTTCAACCTGATCATAAAGTTCCATACTCTGCAAATAGCGAAATCAAGGAAAAAGGGGGAAGAAAGCAGGTTTAAACTACTAATTAAAACAATAAGAGCCTAGTTTACTCATTCACACTTCAGCTTAGTCTTGCATGTACTTATAATGTATTCAAACGACTGAAGACATAGACTGGCTACAACTGGAAAACAATTTCCTGGTTAGGATTCCATATCAAGAAAAACAGAAGAGAAAAGTTACCTCAAGGGCCTATTTTTCTCTTTCGGCAGACAGAGAGTGATCTAAAAATACTTCATGCTTACAAAATATCTGTTCTCTTCGCCTTCTTCCAGATGCAGAGGATTACAAGAAAAACTTCCAAATCAAACACAATAAAAAAAGTGTTATATTCCGTGGCTAAATATTAAAACGTATTAATTATATTAATAATGAATAATAATTAAAATGGTGGCTACAAATATGTGCACAGACCTGGGGTGGGGGGTGGAGGCGTGGGGGGAGAGAACACAAACTACCAAGAGAATAAACAAGCAATATGCTGAAACAAACAATGCTGACCTAACCTCAATTTTACCAGGATATTTTATGTTGGGGTGCTCCGACTGATCGGCTACTGATTGCTATCGGACAATATCGCTTTGGGAAATATGACCGGTGGTCTCTATAAAGGCCGATCTCAAGCTGGCGACGTGCCTGCCGTGAGCGGTTTTGCATGACATGCAGCGGCACAGTCTCAATCTCTGGCCGGCGTGGGTACAATAATTATAATGCTGAAGGTGAGGTACAATTCATATTTCTTTATTAAATAACTTGAAAGTAATTAAGTTATTAAGTAACTTGAAAACTTTCTGTGAGACGTAATTTCAAACAGCATGAATGAATCAATGTGCGCTTGCTCTCCTTCCCTCTCAAAATGCGCAAAAGGCTTCAAATCACCACATCGCGTCTGCACTATAAGCAAATTGCACGCTGCACAGTTGACACAGGAACTGTCACTTGCACAATCGAAGCAGTGTCGCATCTTCAATAAAGTTTATAATTTGCATTTCTTTTTAAGTCTTGCCAGTATTTAAACCATTCAGTACTCACACACTCTAGAGACTGTGCGCTCATGCACACTCAAAGCGCACACACATATAACATTCACCTCGCTTCTGCGCTGTTGTACGCGGACCGCGTGGTCACAAAAATTGAGCTGCACGTGGACAGTGTGCATGGACATCCACAGACACTTCTGATGACACTTCACAAGGACAGTGTGCAGACCGTCGCAGAAAGCTGCAGAATGCAGACGGCCGAAGTTTGGGCTTAAGACCACATCACATACAGCTCAAGAAATCAGCATTGTTCTGGGTGTAAGCTATTGTGCATCAATTGCCCCACTGTAAAAACAAAAATCCTGATAGAAGCACCCTTAATTTTATGCACCTGTTTAACTTTATCTTCATTGATCTAAACTGACCATGCTGAGAAACATCCAATGGTGGACTGAGCAGTATAAATTTAAATTTGCAAGAAATATAATGCATTCATACTAACAAACTAGCGTATATCATGATTATTCAAATCATGAATTCAAAGTAAACGTGAAACTATGCTAAACACCTGAATCTTTTAAAGGTCAAATAAATTTATAAAATGTATTTAAAGGTTAAATTAATTTATAAAATTATCTATGGCTATGCTTGTCCAGTCTGTGAATGGAATCTACATTATTATTGAATATGGTCAAAAGGTAAAAATCAGTACTCACCATGGGGTGTTTACGGCCTCTTGGCTGAAGTTGCTGAGCACTGACAGGCTCATGTGCAATAGCCCTATCTGGTGAAGGAGTCTTCTTGTTCCGTCGTCCCAGATCAGGGACCGACGGTTTTGCATTGTTGATCCTACGCATGTATACTTCGACTGGACTTGGTTTACCTGCACAATTAGCAACAGTGCTGGAGTTCGATGGAGTGTCCAACACTGTAGTTGCCCTATATGCTCTCCAGGTGGTTGCAGACTCGCCCTCATCCTCTGAGCCATCTTGCCTTAGTGCTCGAGCAGATTCATCCACAGAAGCTGTCCCACGGCTCCTCCAAGTGCTCCTGACAGTGACGTTTCTCATTTCTGGCAAACTGTCATCATATGAGTGGTGGTTGTGGTGGCTTCTCCAGCTGGTCATGGTGGTGCTGCTACTGCTGCTCTCAAAGCCAGACTCAATGTCATTGTTCAAGTCTGAAGCTTCTGAAGTCTGGAGACTGAAGCTGCTTTGAGATACGAGGGCTGCCTCCACAGGAGCAGTCTCAAGGTAAATGTGAGCTTCAGAGAAGTCAGCATCAGCCTCACTTTGACGTGGAGTGATCTCACTCTTAGGGATGGATATTTCGTAAGGTATAGAGATGCTACCTCTGTGCTCAATACTGGGGCTGATGACAATATTACTTGTAGAAGTGTGCCTTTCCTTGGAAGGGGGCTCGCTTGATAAACTACTGCTCCGACTGCTTGTTCGAGAGGAGCTGGGGTCATTGGGATAGAAGGTGATACTGCTGGTCATCTTACTAGTCAATACTGGCTTAGTGGAGATCTTGGGTTTCCCAGTGGTGGTCAAAGGCTCTGTGACTCCCCCTGACATCACTTCCTTTCTATCAATCTCAACAACAGCTTGCTTGATGATAGCTTTTGACCGGAGGGCTTCACGAGGGCTGCATACCCTGCGGACCTCAATACCTGAGGTAGAATGTGTAGTTTCCTGGGTATCCCCTTCCACCGTAAGAGGCCTTTGTTGCTCCTCGCTGAAGGGGACCTTTGAGGAACCATCAGAGTAAGATTCTTGCAGCCGTGAGTATCTAGTGTATTTTCTTCCACTTGACATCAGGGGGTCATTTTGCTCACCTGCCGATCGTCTAGAGCCAGTGGATTCTGTTTCAGAGGCTGAGGAGTGACCATCAGAACCATGGTCACTTAGAGCAGATGGAGATACATGGGATCTGTAAGCAGTATAGGAACCATTTGCTTTGGACATACTCAACATTGCAGAAGCATCCTGATCTAGACTCTCAGGTTCGGTTAGTCCTTTCTCAGATGAAGCAATGACAGCAGCACTGGCTGAAATTAGGAGTGACCCATCAGAGTTGTTTGATTCACTATCATTTCCAGGGTACCTGGACGACTTCTCTGTTCGACTCTTATTGCTATCACTGTCGATTTGCTTGACCGATGGCTTCCAAGACTTTTGGTCATTAGCAGCAGGAGGATAGCGACTAAGGACTGAAACTTTCTTGCTTTCACTGAGAGTACTTGATGAGGCACTTCCAATTTTTTCATCTTTCTTTCCATCTTTTGTCCCATTATCAGAAGTAGTACTGGAAGCACCAGTCCTCATACCTTTCCTGACATTATGTGCTGGACTAAGAGTCCTTCGTACAGTCTTTGGGGAGTTTTCTGTGGAGTGACACAGGTCTTTGTTCCTCTGCTTAGTTTCTCGCCTCTGCTGAGGAGATGCCTCTCTGCTTTTGTACTTTGAGGTGACTGGTTCAGAAGCAGCAGGACTCCTATTTAGCAATTTAGGTTTCTCCTGTCTGAAGCCTCGTACATGGATCTCTTCATTTTCTGCCTTGCCATTCTCCAGGACCTTTGTAGTGCTGGTAATTGCAGAGTTTCCATTACTACTGCTGCAACCATTGAGCTGGATTTTCATCTGCTCAACCTGGTCATGGAGAGCTTGACTACGGTTTCTCTCCTGCTGGTACTTTTCTATCAATTCAGCATTCTTGGATTCCATGTTCTTCAAGTCCTCCTCCACTAACTCCATCTGCTTCAAACGATTCTTCAGTCTTTCCACTTCCTGGCTGAGGTCTTTAACCTTATTATCGTCTTGCCCTTCTAAGCTATTTTTCTCATTCTCTGACTCATTTCTCAAATCTAGGTCATCTGAATGCTTCAAGTAGTCAAGACTCTTCTTCCTGGCCAGTTTGCATGTAAGGCCTTTTGAGAACTCATCCTCGATTCGAAGATCTCTAGAATCAAATCGGCTGTGGTCAGCTGGGCCTAGTTTGTTTTTCTGACGTTCAAGCTTCTCAGTCAGCTTGAGGATGATTTTCTCATCCTCTCTCTGCCTTTCCAGAAGTCTTTTGCGTTCAGTCACAAAAGTCTGAGTGAAACTCTTTAGTTTCTCCATCTCTGCAGTAAGGGATTTTTCTGCCCTGTCTAGTCGAGCTTCAGAGGTATCCACTTCCTTGACACGGGCCTTCAAGGTATCAAGCTCTGCTGCAAGCTTTTTGGTCAGGTTTTTCTCTTCATTAAGACTAAGGCACAACTGGGTACAGTCTGACTTGCTTTTACCAAAAGCCTCTTCAAGCTTCTCAAGTTCAGTCATTCTATGCTGAAGACGCTCAATCTCTGCTTTAAGATCCTTGGTAAGTTTCTCTTCCTGATCTAATTTCTCCCTAACCTCACGACAAAGATCTTCCGCTTTCCTGACCTCTTCATCTTTGCCTTCAATTTTGAGCAATTTCTTCCGCATTGTCTCCACATCGGCGAGCAGTGAGGAATTGCTCCCCTCAGCCTGAATGATTTTGTCCTGAATCTCAAGAAGTTCATCTTCAGCTTTCTGTAGTTTGCCTCTGGCCTCTTCAAGCTCATCCAGACGTCGTCCTAGACTCTGCAATTTGTGTCTCAGATGGCGACTTGTTGTGTCTGTCATTTTTTCTTTCTGATACTAATCTACTGTGAGGTCTTTATGATTGTTTGATGGAGGGGTACACATTTGTATGGTGGTGTTTTCTAAGTGGTTCTGGGACTCTTAAGAAGAAATTATAAAGGACAGGTCCACGTTTTCCTCCTACTTTCAGGAGGATGTTTTGAAAACTTTATTTCAGCCTTGTCTCCACTATCACTGCTGCTCCAAGTGAGTTTTGACAACCTGCAAGACAAAAAAAAAAAAAAAAAGAACACAAAGCTTAAGTGCCTGTTGTAAAACAAATACAAGCATATTTATGGTAAAAACAATGAGAAATGTCTGTAAAATTAGTTTTTCACACGTCAATGAGTGTTTAGTTAATGACAAAAACCTGAATACATACTGCATCTGTGCATGATTTCACATTTACAAACCTTCAGTTTCAACCTTCACCCTAACCAATTTTTGTGTGATTTTTAAAAATCAAAGCACACATTAAGCCAATAAGCCAATGGAAAGATCTGGCCACTAAGCTAAGGAAGACCTTGGAAGGGGGAACCGGATGACAAAGGAGAAGGGACATGTACTGCTTCATTGGCCCTCACCACAACCTATGATAATTGCAGCATCGATTTCTTGCTGCACTTTTGCTGACAGCAGCACAACTCACTGATAGCGCCCTCTGTCTATGTGCCTGTCTCTATGGCAACATTCATATAGTGACAGCCACCCCTAATCACACCATCAGGATGATGAGCAAGATTTAGAACGTCTTACACACCAAGGACAGTTCTGGCCACAGCAACGCACACTATAAGCAGCCTACAGGACAGTGCTACTCACATGATAAATAAAACTCATGTAGCCATTTTTAATTATAAATTTGATGTTGTGAGCCACTACCTCTTATGAATTTACTGCTTTTATTTTTAATTTACCAATCAAAATCTCATGTATATTCAAAATTACTCTTATTAAGTCTAATGCAACATGTATTAATAGCAGTTGTCTGCTTAGTCACCAGTTGTTTGGAAAAACCCCAAGCCTTATTAAATATTCCACTAAATGCAGCAAAAACACTCACAGTAACAGCAGGTCCAGAGGTAATACAGAATTTTATACAACTTAATCTAAAGTGAATTTCAATATGACCGTTCGACTGGCAGGCCCACCAAGATGGAGACGGGCCCAAATGAATGAGCTGCTGTGTGTGGATTGCAGGAATTCTGTCATAATACTTTCATAATCCCATAATTTTATGGTGTGCGAGGCACAGGCAGCAGTACTTCTGGGTTTAGAAAGGAAACAAGTCATCCAGTAAATGTACCAGCCAAGCAGGAAGGAGATCCAGCACATTTAAGGCAGATTTCCATGACACATGACATTCATAATCATTCTGGCAAGATCTCTCAGTGAAGGGGCTTCTAAGGTCGGGATTACACACACAATGATTCACATGCACAAAAGAGCAAACTAACATATGCACATCTACCATGGATAACGATTCAACAACACATGCAATGAAAGTATACAAATGCATAGTATGGGTTGTTTATGACAACCTTTGGCTTTTGATATCATTTTTAACTATGTAATGAAGGACACTAAAATCAGTAGTGGTGACGTGAGTGAGAGGTGGTTATCACAGAAACTCTAGATGCTGAGGATCTAACAGAAAAAAGCAAAATCGGTGACTAATAGTGTGAACTATGAATGGTACGAAAAAAATGTTTTGTAAAAAATAATGTAACTGTGGAGACAAGAAAAAAACGTGAAATTTAAAAATGTGTCAAGAAAATATGAAAGGTCCTTGAACATATGGAAATCTAAAGGATGGTAACAAGTCACTCGTTCCCCTTGAAACCGCTGCAAATGCACAAACATGATTTCACCTAATCAGGCAATTAGGAAAAGTCGTCATATTGAAAGAACTTTATGGTGGCTCAATAACTGGGCTCAAATTTTGCACCTTGCACCAGAGATTGAGGAGCAAACAAGGAGCATAAAATGTAATGTCTCATGTAATATCTTTAGAGCTCAAGCTAGAGTACATTTCGCATGACAAGTAAAAAAAAAAAAACTCAAATTTCTCTTGAGGCAACTATAGTGGTGAGAAAGAAATGAAAAACATCACAGAAACTAAAAGCATAGTAATGCACCTGAATGCAAAGGAAATGCTTCATTCTCTTGCTTCTTAGCTTCTAGTCTCTCATGCACACACTTTCTCTTTCCTCCTCAAGAGCAGCACACATGCAATCATGCACCATATCATTAGTCCAAGCCACGCTAAGCGACTCGTCGGCCTCCTGAACATTCTGTTCCCCTGAAGAAAAGGGGGGAAAAGACTTTCCCCTGCACTTGACATCAGTTTAGTTGGCCTGCCTGAAGCCCTTTATTCTTTATAAACATCCCTTAATAATCCCTCAAACCCAGAAATCATACCAATCACAACCAACAAGAGACAGAGGGAGTGCACGTTTTACAAACATGGCCTCCAGATGAATTTTTTTTTTGTGATCACTACAAGGTGAGGTTTAAAGCCACATAAATGTCAAGATACAAGAAAAAAAAAGGAATAATTCTTGAAAATTAACATTTAAAATAGAATATATTTTTTATCATAAAAATAGCATTATTCTACTTTGAAAAGCAATCAATTCATTTGCACCTAAAACATTTAAGTGTATGGGAATAATTTGCAGTAGTTTGTTTCTGTGTGTGGACAGAAACCACACAGAATAATGAAATGATTTATAGTCACATCAATTTCTCCTCCATTTGCCAACATGTGGTCCTGTAACTTCATTTTTATTGGAAGTCACTGCATCGTGTCTTTTCTTATCACATGACTAACTGTCATGGTTGCTCTTGACTAATTTGCAGTAAAAAGAATGACTTCTGTTAGCTTTGCTGCTGCACACCGGTGCTGTGCATGAACCTTCCTACCAGTGCTGATCCTGTATTGATTGAATGCTTTGTCAATATTGTACGGTTAAAAGTAATGCCAAGACAGCACACTGAATTGAAAAGAGACAGCGAGAGCGAGGGAGAGAGAAAGAGATGATGATGAGTGTGCGTTTGGCCTCCTCTGAACTCGTGCAGTTCTGGCAGAAACTGACAAACCACAATATAGTGGCAACCTGAATCTTGAAGCTGCAATTTTTTACATTTTTCCATGAAAGCGAAAACCAGCCTATAATGTTCAGTTTGTTGTTTCCTGTGCAGTCATGTCATTTTCTTCTCCCTCTCTTCACCGCATTTGGAGAAATGGAAAAGTAAGGACAGGAAGTCTAATGTTTTAGTGGGGCTGTACGTCTGAACGGGCGAGCAGACAGCAGGGCTACAAAAAGACTGGTGAGAAAAGAAAGGTCTAGTGTTTAAAATAAAGACATGTTGAATTCAGATTTGTTTGGTCTTTCAAAAGAGTTAAAGAGATAAAAAAAAATGGCTCAAAGGGCTCATTTAAGCCCCATCAGACCAAAGGAAGACACAAATCACTATACAAGCAAACAAACCCTTCATCATAAAAACTTAGACGATTTGGTTTATGCAACAGCTTTAATGCCAAAGTACCAAGATGTAAAGTTCATCTGCAGTCTAAATAAGAAAAAGATTACCCAATTTTACTGAATATAAATATACAGTGAGTGCAAAAAGTATCTGGACACTTAAGAGACACTTGAAAATATCGGAATGTTATTGCTTTAGATAAAAACATATCAAACCAAGTGGCATCAAGTGATGCTAGAGCTTTTCTCGGAACTTTAGGACATGTTTTTCCTGTAACATTTAACAAACTAAATGTCTGAGTAAACACAGGTGTAGTTTAGGGATGGGCGATATGGGCTTAAAAATATATCACGATATTTCTGGTATTTATTGCGATAACGATAGCAATGTCAATAATTCAGGGAATCCTGTTTCTCTAGAGAAAAGCATTATCTTTCCTATTTTTACCCAAAATAGGGAGCATTACTGAGTACACATGTAATGTAACGACTGTTTAATTCATACTGTAAGCCGGAGGGCACCCTTGTGCAGAAACTCCACATATGCATAGCAGAAGTAATACTACATAGGACGCTCCATGAAATCCCTAATATTGACAAAGGTATCCAGTTATCGCTGAATAAAATGCACAACAGAGATAGAGAAATATTAAATGATTAAACTTGAAGACAATAAACATATGATTGCACAAAATATATGGTTTATCTGTGTTCTTCAATCTTGGGTATTTTTATAAGAAAAGTAGCCTGTATTTATAATGCAATGCTAATCGACATAGCCTTTATCACTGTATATAATACTATCATTCTGTAATATGAAACCACGTCTGGTCACAAAAAGAAGCATTTCAAACACTCGACTATGTTATTAAGTTAATTTGGAGAAAAAGCATGTCAATAAATTGTATCTTTGTTGGACAACAGGTTTGCAGAACTGTATCGCACACATACTGTACTACATTTAAGACCGATGTTTTTGTGCACTGTATACAGCCCTAACCAAACCAGTTACAGATTGTAAAAGGAGCTCGAGCTCATCATTTAGCGATATATACTCCTCCTCAGTTTCACGTCTGCCTTCCGCGATGTCGCTCTGCACTGTCGCACACAGAAATATGTCAACAACTAGACTTTATCGTTATTATCGCGGGAAGACTAATTCTTATCGTGGGGAGAATTTTTACGCAAACATTTTATATCGCAAACAATAAGATATCGCCCATCCCTAGTGTAGTTTATCACATTAACTTAAAGGGACAGTACACCCCAAAATTTATTTCATTTACTCATCCTCATGTCGTTCTAAACCTGAATGCATTTCTTTGCTGAACATACACGAAGATACTGTAAAGAATATTGGTAAGCAAACCGTTTCAGTTCCCACGGACTTCCAATGTGTTTTTGTCCATTCAGTGAAAGTCACTGAGAACCAAAACTGTTTTGTTACCATCACACTTCAAAATATCTTCTTTTATGTTTTTCAGAAGATTTGGAATGACATGAGGGTGAGTAAATGAAATTAATTTTTATTTTTGGGAGGACTCTCTCTTTAATATGTTAGTTTTTTTTTACTGACATCTAACAGACTGTCAGAATATTCTGAATAATCTGAAACAACGTATCTGTATTTTATCATTTCATATCTAACAAGCTACTATTTGCTAAAAAATGCTTTGAAAAATGATGATGTGCTTTCTTCCGACTACTTTTTTTATTATTATTATTATTATTATTATTATTATATGAAGGCATATATTTTTATTGTAACTTTAATGTCAAAATGTGTAAATATATTTGGGGCCTAGTAGAACACAACGTCATTTTTTTTTTTTTTTTTTTCATTAAATCACACTTTGGAAAATTAGACATTTCAAATCATACATTTAAAATTTCAAAACGTTTTTCTTACTAGCTACAATTGTAATGAGGAAATGCTAAATATTCTACATGAGAAATGAAAGGCAGAGCGAGAGAATGAAGGGTAAAGATTTTTAATTATTGGCAGAATGGTAAAGCAGCTTAGCCACATCTCATCTGCGACTACATCTTGTGTGTGCCTACACAAAAGTGTTATTTCGAAATTCGAATTGGTGCAAAAATCTGTGTGACATTACTGCAGTTAAATATAAACAGAGATGCTCTATTCTTTAATAATCTTTCATTGTCTTTCCTGTATCTTTCTTGTATCAGAACAACATCACAGACACACTCTCCTCCATCTCCTGGACAACAGGGACAAATACGTTAAACAACAAACAGTTAAAAAATGTTAGTTATTTACCTCCGTATTTTGAGGTTTATAGCTCCCGATTTACAGCAAGCAAACATTTATACATCAATTTTGATTTAGTAAAGAGACAAATCATCACACTGGTCACTGACCCCAGCAGACACAAACCAACCGTTTTCAGCCCAACACAGACACTTAAACAGGAAAGGCAAGAGAGAGATCAGCCACATATGTTTGTTATAAACTAAGGTACTTGAGCAGAATTTATTCTGTTATTTGAGTTTCT
This sequence comes from Tor tambroides, assembly GCA_021397915.2. NCBI lineage: Eukaryota > Metazoa > Chordata > Actinopteri > Cypriniformes > Cyprinidae > Tor > Tor tambroides. Next base: position 167,233 of record JAFVLL020043481.1, read on the forward strand.
GTGGAGATTTCGAGTGAGGTCTAGGACTCACTCACTGTGTGTATGTTTGCAATTGTCTTTTGATTATGTGTGCATTTCTGAGAATACCAGTTTAGGTCCCTATAAAGCAGGGATACAAAATTTCACTGGCGTTTCTGAAGTGCTGCATGCTGTGTCAGTGTATTTCAAGATGCTAAGCTAAACTCTAAAGCATTTGTCCTCAGGATCAGCAGATTGAACACAGCAGACGCATTACTGAAAACCGTGCATAATTGCAGTTTACAATCATCCAAAGGGCTACAAAACGGTGTGAGTCTGTATAACACGTCTCTGTGCCATATAACAGCTGTTAGGGAAGGTCTGCCTGTTTAAAAAAATATTATGACATCAGAGAGAGATTAATTGTTTCTCATTATTAGTTTTGGCAGTGTGAACAGGAAAGGAAAGGAACTAAATGAAACAATGTCTGTTGTATCATTAACTAGTGGTTTTCAACTGGTAGGTCACAACCTAAAAAATGAACCTGTTCTGATAGGACTATGGACAGTGAAGAAATACGCTAATAAATAAAAGCAACTAACCACATATGCGTGCATAGTTTAAATAGTAAATTAAGAGGTTTTTAAACTTTTAAAAGGGAACTTTTAAAAAGGCTTTCCATAGTCTTTTGTTGTTAATAATCAGATGTGTGTGTGTGTGTGTGTGAGTTAATATGTATATGAATTTCAATGTTTGACTGAAAGGATATTCTTGTACACTCTCGTACAATAAACATCAAATATAAAATCTTGGTCCTGAAGCAAAACCTGTCGAGAATCACTGTCATAAATCACTCACCTGTAATATGACACTAACTGAATGCCTTTTTCACAAGTACTTGCAGACACCACCTGTTTTCACAAAATACCGAATTAATGAAAAACATGAAGCGGTACAGTGACGATCAAATCATTCATTGAAATAGAAATGTGTGAATTTCATTGTGCTTAGCAAACGAGTGTAACACTGACGTAGGCTTTAAAGGTGGGGCTGTGATAAAGCGAGACTGGGAAAGACAAGAACTTTCCAGGCTGCTCTTATCACTCAAGAACTTAAAAAAAAAAAAAAAAAAAAAAAAAAAAACATACTATAATAATTCTTCACAATATTACTGTATTTTGCTCAAACAAATGCAGCCTTGGTAAACATAAAACAATCCCAAACTTCTGAAGTCAACGTGACAGTCAATATGAACTCGTGACCACATTTCCTGATCCCACTCTGGATGGCACAGAAATCAAGTGTCTGCTCTGTTTAGGTGACCTGCTTTAGCTGCTTGTGGATTACAGCACAGCAGGATATAATGCAGCAGGACTTACCTAATTAAAACCACAGTCCCACAACTATTACCTTAAAGATTTCACTGGAATTTTGAGTTTTAGTCCATGAGGTCCACTAACATTTATTAACCCCAAAGGATTAATGCCAGTTATCACTGCCTCAAACAATATGCAGAACCACCTGGACAAAGTACAGACTCTCTCAGAACATAACCTAGCAACAAAGGTGCCACAAAACATGGCATCATAGTTTCATCCCAGGGTGTTTTGAACAAGGTACAAGAAAATGTTATGCCAACAATGCAAAACAAAACAATCCTAAGACATAAGAATTCTTGAGTCAAAGGTCAAAGGTTACTGTCAATCACAGAGAAAAAAACTGTTGATGTTGGCGATGTGATCTTCATTATCTTGTTTGTTATGTGTGTGTTTACAGCTCTACGGTACTAATAAATGAATCATCCTCACTGACACACTCTGAAAGGATGCATTCCTGGAAAGTGTGTGTGCATGTGTTTTATTCTTTTACTTTGACATCCAGATAACCACAGGTTCACTGCTAGTGTAAAATCAGTTAAAGTGTTCACAATGTGTGTGAGTTTGTGAGGAGGAAATGGTTTGTTAGTGTATATACAGTCCCAGAGTCCATCTGAAGCCTTTGTGAGCGACTTCCTTTAAACCCGGCGCCACTGTTCCTTCCCTCTACAGCTCTGAAGTACTGAGTTCAAGCTTTGGTGTGTCTCACTCATTTTCATTGTTACACATATTTCAATTTTTACTCTTCCTTTTGGACGCACCAAAAACATCAGTGAATCAGCTCACTATCATCAGTCATCACAACCTGCTATGGCACAAACCTCAACTGACTCAATATCGATACCATTAATTAGGTTGAGATGATTAAAACTATACCATTAATATTGTCACTATGTAAACAAAAAGAAATATGTCCATGGGTGTGGGTTTACTTAGCAATTTGTTAAGGACAACTTTGTCTCCAGATGTTTGAAAATATGTAACAAAACCATTCAAACATTTGGAGTCTGTAAAAGGTTTTTAATGTTTTTGAAAGAAGTCTCTTATGCTCACCAATGCTGCATTTATTTGACCAAGAATACAGTAAAACAATGAAATAATTTAATATATTTTAAAATGAAATGTTTAAATGGATTTTTCAAATACACTAATACATTTTTTCCAGGATTTTTGGACAAATTGACAGCTCAAAAGAACAGCATTTATTTGATTTGTTTTTGTAACATTATAAATTAAGTTACAGTGACTTCTGATTAATTCAGTCTTTGCTGAATATAAGAATTCATTTCTTTATATATATATATATATATATATATATATATATATATATATATATATATATATATATGTGTGTGTGTGTGTGTGACCCTGGACCACAAAACCAGTCTTAAGTGTCAATTTTTCAAAATTGAGATTTATACATCATCTGAAAGCTGAATAAATAAGCTTTGCATTGATATATGGTTTGTAAGGATTGGACAATATTTGTCCAAGATAAATATATATATGAATATCTGGAATCTGAGGGTGCAAAAAAAATCTAAATATTGAGAAAATCGCCTTTAAAGTTGTCCAAATAAAGTTCTTAGCAATGCATATTACTTAAAAAAAAATTAAGTTTTGATATATTTACAGTAAGAAATTTACTAAATATCTTCATGGAACATGATCTTTACTTAATATCCTAATGATTTTTAGCATAAAAGAAAAATCAATAATTTTGACCCATACAGTGTATTTTTGGCTATTGCTACAAATATACCCCAGCGACTTAAGATTGGTTTTGTGGTCCAGGGTCACATACATATTATATATATATATATATATATATATATATATATCATATTATATTTAATAATGTATTTGTAATTAGCTTATTATAAATAAATACTATAAATATATGGCATGTCCTTATTTAGTCATGTAGGTGTGTGTTTGGTAGTTTCGCTCTCCTTCATACTTGCATGAGTAAACAGTTTGCAAGATGCTGGCCAAGGTAAACAGAAGTCTGTCAGACACACACACACACACACACACACAGACTCAGACCACTTGTGCTGCTTTGTTGCAAGTCTTTCTTCCTCTAGCTGTATCATGTTTTCATTTCAATTCCATCTCTCTCTCACTCACAAACACACAAACAAGCAGGAATGCACAGATCATTAATTAGTAATAGCGAAGACCCGTAATTACACGAGAAATGAGGTAAACCCAAAGAAAACCACACCATCAACATCAAGTAACAAGATCATGTACAGTTCATAAAGACTGAATTTAAAGACCTGAGTGATTTTTATCAGTCGACTATCATTGGTATTTCTGCTCGTCACTTTACAACAACAGACCATTCAGAATAGAGTATTCCAAGGAGCGTTGCAAAAACCATACATCAGTGAACAAGAAACATTATTTAGACAAAGACTTTCATAACTATCTGTTCACTAATGTGTCCATCTGGATAAGAACTGGCAGCCTAAAAGCAGATTATGGACGTGCAGATATGAGCAAACCTAGCTTAGTGTGCCAACAACAAATGAGCTGATTGGAACAAAAACCAACCTATCAGGAACAGCTACTAGGAATCACATTCTGAAACCAGTTTCAGACTACACAAACTAAATTAAAATACACACTAATAGAAACTTTAAAGCAAACTTATTACTCACAAAACCTACCGGAGCACAAACAATCATCGTCTCCATGAACTCAGAAGCTCCACATGATATATCCAAAGCTTGTTTTGCCCTCTTTCTCTCATGCTGTACAGGAGCCCATTTCCTGAGAGTGATTAGAAGGGGGAGATCACGGTCCAGAGAATTTTCTCTCTTTGTTGTTGTTGTTTTGTCTGCGAGCGAAGGGAAGGAATGCCCAAATTAAACACGTGGAATTCAGGACGCCCAAAGAGGTACGAGGTTCAAAAGATGGCACGAAAGACAGAGTGTGTGCGTGAGAGAGAACGAAGGAGAGAGAAAGAAAGAGTGCAAGAGAATTGAGGGGGGAGGGAAGAGTGAGAGGATGGGTGATTAAAGAGAAGAAAAGAAAAACCTTGTAACATCTTTGGAATCCATTTTTTTATTGTCTACTGGCACATTAGGCTGGCAGCTGAATGTTTGTATTCATGTTCGTATTTTCTAACAGGCAGGAATGTTGAATAAAACGCCTGAGTCCGACCTGAAGAACGTGTTCTTCAATGCGTTATTAAACACACACACATTCTGTGCAGCATGCAAAACACTCACACCCACCTCCCGAGGAGTTAACCTGAGTGTGATTTCAAACGACAGGCTGCATTCACAACTGGATGAGCAATTACTGAAGACTGATGAAGGTGAAGAAAAACAAAACAAAAGCTTGGGTCAATGACATGACAGTCATGTTTGGTCAAAAATGTCAGGGTAATACAACTGTCCTGACATCATAAAAAGCCTTATCAGAAGTATGATTTTTTTAAAAAGTAATTAAGCGGTTTAGCATAATTTTTCTTATTATCATTAGACATGTCAATTTTATCAGAACGTTATCAGCCAATATTGTCAAAAAGACTCTTAAAATATCAGATAATTTGCCCTTTTTTATCACAAAGCATATATCACAAAATCACGTGACACCTCAAAACTAATGATATTTATGAATTAATACAAAATTTTTTGTGATCTTTATAAATTTTATATATATATATATATACACACACACACACACACACATATATACATATACACACAGTATATATATTTTTTTTTTCCTTTTTTTTTGAATCTGAAGATCACAAAAAATCTTGTATTATGTGGTGACACTTTACTAACTACACTTCACTAAGCCTATGTATAATGCATTACAAAAGTAGTTTTAATACATTAATTATGCCTTGTAAAGCATCTTATAAAGCATTGTACAATCTAATGAATAATTATAACCACAGTTAATAAATTACAATGCTTCATAATACTTAATAACTTCTCTAATTCTTTTTACACTAAGCACTTATTTTTATAATTAATATAATTATTTACAACAAGATATAATGTATTACAACACACATTATGAATAAGTTTAATGCATTATACCCTTTAATAACCATTTATAATGCATTATACATGAAGGCTTTAATGTTTTTTTCAAAAGCATAAGAAACCAACATGAATTCCAGAAGTACACTGCTAAGAACTTGGCACATGTTTAAAAAAAAATTTCTCCACATAAACCCAGGAATAGTTTTTGCACAAGTGTCAGGCAGGCTTATATAATCCATGTGAAGTGCCTGGCTGTAGAGGGAGAGTGGATAAAACCAGAGAGAAAGAGAGATGCCAAGAGCAAATGGTAAATGTGAGATTTGACTGCATCATGTCCTTATAAGTCCTGAATAAAGAGCCTTTTCCTTCTAAATCCATCTGGTTGGCATGACCTACAAACACAATACCAGAAGACCAAAATGATAAAACGACATCATTTACACTGCATTCTCCAGAGCAAGAATGAAAAAGAGAGAGAGTGGGATGAATATATCAAAGTAGGTGGGCGTTTAATATGCTTGACCTTTGGCACCGTTTTCTGTCTTGACTTTGGGGTAGAAAACAGGCGGAAAGCAAATGAACAGAAAAAAGAATGGCTTGTATGTGTGGTATGTTTGTGCAGACCTCTCCAAACTGCCCTCAATAATTGGGTGGACACACACATACACACTGAAAACATACACACACATTAGGGGCAGTGTTGGGGAAAGTTACTTTTAAAAGTAATGCATTACAATATTGCATTACTCTTTTAAAAAAATGCATTATGTATTAGTAATGTAAAGTAATGCATTATGTTACCTTTGTCACCTGGGCTAGGCTTGCTCGTCTGTTTTTTTAAAGGGACAGTTCACCCAAAATTAAAATTCTGTCATTAATTACCCTCTCTCATGTCGCTCCAAACCCGTAAGACCTTCGTTCATCTTCAGAACACAAATTAAGATATGTCACATGGACTATTTTAACGATGTCCTTACTAGATTTCTGAGCCTTGACTGTGGAAGTACCCTTGCTGTCTATGGAGGGTCAGAAGGCTCTCGGATTTCATCAAAAATATCTTAATTTGTGTTCCGAAGATGAACGAAGGTCTTACTTGTTTGGAACGACATGAGGGTGAGTAATTAATGACAGAATTTTAATTATGGGTTAACTATCCCTTTAATAACAAAAAAAAATAAATAAATAAAAATAAAAATAAATATATATATATATATATATATATATATATATATATATATATATATATATATATTTGGCAACCGTAAAGGCCCTTTCACACCAAAAATGAAATTAATATTTTTTCTCATTAAGAGATATGAGATGTGAATAAATTGAAGAAAAAAAAGTAACTTGCAATACTTATTTGAAAAAGTAATATTTGTTGTAGATTTAAAAGCGATGCGTTACTTTACTAAGTAAAGTAAAATATACTACTACTACTCTTTACTGAGTAGTAGTAGTATATTTTTATTTAATGCCATGTCAGCTTCTTAGGCTATTTTCATGGCAAAAACAACTGAAAATAAAATACAAGTATGTTAGTTACTTGAAAATGATTACGTAACTCATGTTACCCCCAACACTGAGAGCCTCTATTCAGTGACAGAATATGTGGAATACTGTTTAAAAAATAAAAATAAAAAGCAGAATGGCTTTTACAACAAAAGTTTGACAACTATATTGACATGGTAACACTACCCACACACTACTGCCTGCAGATGAAGGGAATTCCTGTGCAGAAAACTGCCTCATCATCTTGTGAAGTTACTGGACATTTGGAAACAGTCTGGAAATTCTGATACCCATCAGGACTTGGGCCGCCTCTCTCTCCTAAAGAATTCCTTATTCTGTTTGTCAACGTGTGTGTGCTTTGCAGGACAAAGACAGAGATTTCTGCATAAGGCACCGATGCCGCAGCAGGAGGCCATGTCCATATCCTATTATGGGTGGGAATGAGTCAGGTCAGAGTCATGTTGACATAGTTTCAGGCAGCACGGCCTACAGACTGACAGCTTTGGGGCTGCGGGTAGAAACTGGAATAATAATCGTTAACTGACTGATTGCACCATTTATGGGAGACTGATGACTGCTCTATTTGTCATATGACCAGAGTTTGACATGAGACAGAGTGAGCGTTGTGTCTGTACAAAAGACAACTAAAATTCTTAAGAATCACACATTCTTTTCATTATCTACTCTGTTCATTAGGACTAGGGCTGTCAAACTCCAAAGTATCAGAAAAGCACTATAAAAGTACCATAAAAGTGGTCCATACAAAATGTGCACTATATTTCAAGTCATACAACATCTTTTTTTATAAGGATCAGACTTAAATTTAAGTTGCTACTCACTGAAAATGTTGCCATTTGCTTAAACTTTCCTTGGCAGGTTTATAAGCATTCCTGAGATGCCCGATTAATGAATGAATTGTTCTTTTGAGTCAGATCTTTAATAAATCAGCTGACACACATTCATAAATCATGCAAAACCAGTCCGAATGATTCAAAAATCGGACTGATCCAAGTTTTCAAGTTTAGCTCAATGATGCAACAGCACTTGAAGGGAAATACAAAAAAAAAATCTCCATTTGTGTTTCACAGAAGAAAGTAAGGCATACGTGTTTGGAACAGGCTGTAAGTAAATAATGACAATAAGCAACAGAAAATTGTTAAAGTTCTATTTCAATACATTTAGATGTCAAGCTTCCATATTTCCTTTTTTGAATAACACATAATTGTCTACAGGTTTCTCTCTAATTAAGACATATGTAATGTATTAAAACTCTAAAAGATATGTATCGCACAAGATAATTATATGACTTTTTGCAAAGGCATTACAAGCCGATATTCTGACAGCTTAACCAAGGGTTTCCACAGTTCTAAATGATATAATGCGGTATGGAATTCAACCAACTGAACAGGTATTTTTTGGTTATAAATATCAAGAAGCAACTAATGACAGGGAAGAAGACGTAGAACACTTTTAATCGGCTAGACAAGACAGACTTTGATTTAGCCACAGTGACGTCAGGCATAAAGGAAATTAATGAACTACTTTAAATGGATTGAGAAGAAAAAGGGATGAAGAGGAAATGATGAGTGTGTTGAGGGGGAGAGAAGAAGCCTGATAAAGAATGAGTGCGCAACAGAGGAAGAGGAATGTTGAAAATGAGATGCATCGTCATCCAGATGGTCAGACCATGAAGATTCACATGTGTTTATGAATCGGTGTGTGTGCAGACACAGCAAACCTCACTTAACACAAGCCAAAATCAACAACATCCTTCTTTTAGGAGCATCAGCGGTGCCAAAAGCCCCTCAAACTATTCACAAACCAAACGCCTCGTCACAAGGGCCTAAACCACCACATTTATCAGACTGAAAAGAGGGGGAGAGTAGAAGGTCTGCTAAGTCCATGCTGCTTTATACTTTATAAGAAAAACAGAGACAAAAAGAAGAGGCAGAAGACCTGCAACATGTTAGCCTGTACATTCCTCTCCCTGAGAACATGTATATTTTCACTGATCAAAGAGAAAAACAATCCAGCACAGAAGGGCCATGAGATCGCATGCTTGGAGAGAGAGAAACAGAGGAAGAAGAAAAAAATATGGGTCTTTCAAGCACACGAAGCATCAGTCACCTCCAAGAACCTCAAAGTGAACCAAACCAGAGAGATGGTAATAATATGAGGTCTGCACATATGAGACCAATTGATCTATTTTGCATTTTTTAAAATAAAATTAAATAAAATAAAAACACATTAACAATAAGTGAAATGTTTAAATAAATTAAAAAAAAAAAAAACATGAATTTTTGAATGTCTTAGTATTTGGTGTATCTATCTTTTGCTATCAACAACTCCAAATATATGTAAAAGCTGATCATGTTATCCAACAGAAAACAATTTTATTTATTTCCAGATTTATAGAAGACCAGGTTATTGTGGACCTCACTGTATAAGCCCAGGCTATGGACAAAAGGAAAGCTTCAATGGCAGAGACTCATCTTAAAAGATTTGAGAAGGTTTCAGGACTTCAGGATTATGATGATGGAGGTTCTTCTCATGTACGGTAAAATTACACCTCTCATTCAAATTTTCCACCATTTTTGGCTTGAGCATGTATAACGAACCAGAACAAAGCCAATTTATTTTAACGAAGCCAATCTACCAGGACCACTTTTTTCTTCTGTCTTGGTGAAATTAGAGTACAAGAGTGACAAACAAGCTCTTATTTTAATCGCAAACAAGCACGAGTGCCTCCAGCTCTGTTTACAATTAATCATGAAGTTAATACGCTCTTAAATCAATGTGAACATGTCGCTCTATACATCCTAACAAATGCTGAAATACTTCACAAAAGCGCTGCCGACAATCAGGCGAATCAAAACAAATCGGCTGAACACTGTGTATCTAATGAGGTTTTTAATCAAAGAGCAACCGTTGACAGATGGAAAGTTGGACGTGAGAAACAGACATGGAGTTATTGTCCCACTCTTGGACTGAGAGTTGATGACGGATGATGACATAAGGACTGACAGCGGAGCTGGAATCCAACCGCTGAGTAAAACACAGGCCAAGTTTCAGCTCCGATTTCTCTTATTATTCACCAGTTGCTTTATTTTTCCTCTTTACATTTACTCTCTCTTTCTCATTATGTCTCTTTGTTGTTAGAGACATATCTACTAAAGCATGTTTCTTGTTCAGAGGTGAGGAGAGCGTCTGGAATTGAATTTCCCCATGTGTTTCTCCATGCTAACATGCTGCTTCCTGTTTCAGTGTGTCTGCACTGATACTCCCCTCCCCCTCAATCAATCCCACCAACCACAGCACAGGATTTATGAAAGTCAGCTTCAGGATGTTGATACAGGTGCCTGCGCCGCCCCTATTTCTCCCTCTCTCACATACATCCAGACACTCTTAACCTCTTTCTACCCATTTGATTTCTATCACTTCATCTAGTTGTCTCTCACATGTCTTTGTTGTAGACTAGAGAGAGAAGCCTTTGCAGACCAGAGACAAGACAATGAAATTTTTGAATTAATACTTCAGTAAGGACACACTATAAATGAATCAAAAGTGGCAGTATGAACTTTTATATTGTTACAAAACAAATCTATTCTTTTGAACTACATAATCATCAAAAAATCCTCAAAAAAGTTACCTCGGTTTCCACAAAAATATTAAGCAGCACAACTGTTTTGAATAACAAAATAATAAAATGCTTTTACAAAGAAACAGTCTCATCTGATTAAAACTGTAAATAAAGATCAAAAAGGCAGAAAGAAATACAGTCTCTTTATTCAGGCCTTTAGTCCCGTAGATACTCAGACAGACTGACAGCTCTAAATCCAATCAACTTGTCACCAAACGACAGCAAGTGGGATGGTCAGACTATGTGCGGCAGCTATTCCTATGGGAATGCAGGTCACCAGGCATCGCCAAAGGCTTTGAGAGCTTGGTCTGATCTTGTGTGTTGTCAGGGTGACCATGACATCAGTGATTGCTTTTTTTGAACATTTTATTCAGTGGAAGCAGCTAAGAGCAATCTTGTTGCAGTGACGCACGGAGACGGCCAGATATTAACTAACCAGCAGAATACAGCGTCTAAACTACATAGAAGAACATTCACTATACCAACACTATTTTAGTGAGTCAATGATATGGTCATTTTGTCAAGATGTTTTAATTTAATTTATTTTTAAAAAATCATTAAAAAAAAAAACAATTTATACATACAAATTGTAGGTGTTTTAAATAATTTTTTTAAAAATAAATGATACTAGGTCTTGAAAATATCTCTGTTATGATAATTCTAACTTCTGAATTAAATAAAAAACTGCTTCACTGCTTACTAATATTTGAAATATACTGACTGCCAAATCAGATTCATTTGAA